>MU776417.1:0-22522 GCA_026770625.1 Nicotiana glauca
AAAAGTAATACTATTAGAGTATTATTTTGCTTGATTATTGTTTGATCCGCTTTACTTTGAGGAATATAACTAGCAGTTCAGCTCTGGCAACTCTGCTAGGGATCGAACAAAGAGCTGTCACACCTCCTTTTTACACACCACCCCGAAGGGTAGTGTATGAGGGAATTTTTTCAATTTAAGTGACATTATTCGAAATGTGATTATTTATTCATTTTTTGTTCAGAGTCGCCACTTGGGATGGTTTGTTTTCTGGTGTCACAAGTCACCAATTTATTTTAAATCTCAAATCGAGAAAAATTTCGACTTTCATTTTGAAGTCTGCGAACCAGAAATTCTGAATAAGGAATTCTGTTAACCCGAGGGAAGGTGTTAGGCATCCCCGGACTCCGTGGTTCTAGCACGGTCGCTTAAACTATTATAATTGGTCTATTATCTGATTTTAATACATGTTTTAGCCTATGTGCAATGTTAACTTTATAACTGCTTTTATTCATTTTAAAGAAGATTTAACGTCATCTAAAATATATTTTTGGACTGCGTCACGTGAAATGCACCCGCAATCCAAAATACATTTTATCCAACGTTGTTGAGATTAGGATTTAGGTCACATGAAATGCACACCCGAATTTAGGAAGGTAATATTATTAAAATAGCAAACCTAAAGCAACTACGCGTTTTTAATTTTGCGAGGGCCATGGAGATTTTAACTAAACGGCACACCTCGGTTTCTAAAGAGTTAAAATTAATTAAGTGAGGGCCATGAGTTTTGAGATTTCATTTGGCATGACATGCCTCGAATTATTCTAAGGGGTTTTACTTAACTGAAGCAAACTACGGATATTCATGAATTATTTTTCTAGACTACTTTGAAATTATTGTGAAAGCCAAGGTTATAAAAAATTTTGTAGAAGAAATGAGCTAGCTAACGATCCCAAACCCAATTTAATCTTAATATCCCCCAAAATCTCTTTGCTCCAATTTATTACCGTACAATTTCTTCAAGTTAAGAAGTCATGTTTTTAACTTTTACGTTAGATAGCTAAATTAACTTTGAACAAAATATCGTATGTCATTTCTACTTAAAATGTTAAATACACACAGAGAATGTACAATTTTACCGTGATTAATCTAAAATTTCAATGTAGATTTAACACATTAACTACACCAAGCACAGATTCAAACCAATCATACTTCTTCAAGTTTCAAGAAATTTCGTTCAGTTTTTGTGTTGCACTTGTGCATCTTTGAAAAAATCAATTTCTCTTCTTACTATGTTAACTACTAACTACCCTACAGAGTCGACTTAGGTGAAGCACTTCTATTGCTTCCTTGTACCATTTTATTGTTATTCAGTTTGATGAACTTATCATCTAAATACCTTGTTCATGGAGAGATTTGGTCGCGTGAATGAAGAGAAGACAAACAGAACCTAGAACGCAGCCAAAGAGTCATACAGAAAATTTACAAATAGAATTCAACACACATGCAGCAGCTTACAACACCCTTGAAAATGTCATTTCCAAACACAACATATATCAAAGTACTCATTTAATTCAAACAAGATCATACCCATGCTCATTTTAGTCATTCATACTCAAGAAACAGAAGAAAACTAAAAGAAGTGTGAACCTGGTAAGCCAAAATCTTTTCAATAGCGAAGAAAAAATCCAGAGATACAGCAGCACTTGACAGTGGCGAAACCAACACAATTCGCCCAAATAGAGCTTTAAAACGTGAAAATGGAACCCAGCAACTTTGGACAGCAACAAGCAAAAATTTGGCCAATCCCTCTTCTTTCGAAATCTTTGTTTCACTTTGGATTTCCAAAAAAGTTTTCATTTCATAATTCTTCTCAGCTATTTCGTATGCCTCTTTTTTTTCTTTTTCTTTTTTTGAAATTTTCTGATTTAAGATTAACTTTTTAATTTCGAGAATTCATTTCCATCTGCTAGTTCATGTTTTTGCCCGCGTCTTGTATGAAGATGAGAATGGTGAGTGTGTGGGGGTGTAGGCAAATCGGAGGGAGTGAAGAATGGGCAGAGGATTGGCGTTTGTGCTCTGTTCGTCAAGAAGAAGGGAGGGATCAGATCTTGGTCTCCTCTTTTTAGAATGGAGCGCCGCTTTCTCTTCTTTTTCTAAGGGTCTCATGTGATTTTTTGGTTTTCAAATTGTCTTTTTATATGTAGGGGTATGGTAAAGGTTAATGGGTATTTGGGTAGGAAGATTGAGCTTGAGTTGGACAGATTTTGGTACCATTTATTTGGGCTGATTTTGACTTTTAAATGGACCAATTGCTTAACATAAAGAGAAAAATACACATTTGATCATTTTTAAGCTAGTATTTAAGAACTAGATGATGTTTGCATGTACATAGCACGGGCCCAACATTTCAGATTCTGACATAGTTTAGAGAATTTATTTAATCTTTAGTTGTATCAGCAATTTAAACACTAAATGGGATTATAAGTTTGAGCAACCATATTTTCACTAACACGGAAGCATATTTTCATCCTACATATTAAAGACCACCTACTACTCATAGCATATTTAGAATTTGTGCATTCAGGAACGATAAATCTCACTCACTCAATGAAATTAAATTCATGAAGATAAACCATACACAATAACAGACCAAACGCACTGCTTGTTCATGATTTTATTTCAAAAACATCTTCTCTTAGTAACTGTTGGGATAAACCCCGTAAAAATAGTATTCACGGTATTAGTGATAAACGCGAAACACTAAGTTATGGTTAAATCAGCAAGAATAAAAATGCAGCAATAATGATACCAAGATTTTACGTGGAAACCCTTATGAATAAGGGAAAAAACCACGGCCAAGAAGAGCAACTGATATCACTATAGCGAGGAATTTTACACTGTGTAATAACGAGTACAAATACTCCTAAGACTACTATAACACTTAAAAGAAATAACCCTCTTTTGATATTCTCACCTCACTACAATATCGCTCACTCTCTATTTTCCTCTGCACAGGCTATTTCTCACAATGCCTGAGAAATACTCTCTACAACTATTGTGTTGCTTCTCTTTCTGTGTGGTGTATCTCCAACTGAAACTAAAACCTGTTATTTATAGCAGAGAAGAAATTACTCACGTGATGTCATCAATTACCTCACTATATTCTAAACGCAAGAAAAATTTGTCTTCCATTTCTACATTCAAAAAAGACATAATTCTTAATTCAAACTTTCACATGGGGCTGGACCCCACACAATTCTCAATTCAACAAAGACGGTGGCAGCCAAAAAGACTTAGAAAAGTCTTTATCTATTTTTCTTCTTCTTCATTTATTGGGATGGACCCCACAAATCTCCCCCTCCACAGACCTATTCACCTGAAGGAGTAATATCGGACTTCTAGTTTGAGCGCATGCCGACAAGTTCTTTGCAAAGCTCGAACTTGTCTCTTGGTACTATCTTGGCTAGCATATCCGCAGGATTTTCACTCGTGTGGATCTTATTGACCTGTAAAGATTCGTTCTCCACCTGCTCACGGATACAATGATATCTCACGTCTATATGCTTTGTTCTTGCAAGGTACATAGAGTATTTGCTTAGGTCTATTGCACTTTGACTGTCACAATAAACGACATACACCTTTTGATGCAATTTTAGCTTTTGAAGAAACCGCTTCAACCATATCATCTCCTTGCCAGCTTTGGTGGCGGCAATATACTCCGCTTCAATTGTAGACAGTGCGACACACTTCTGCAACCTCGACTGTCATGTTGTAGCTCCCCCTGAAAAAGTAAACAAATATCCAGTAGTGAATTTTCTGTTATTGGGGTCACCTGTCATATCAGAATCTGCATAGCCCTTCAGAATTGCATTTGATCCTCCAAAACATAAGCATTCATGTGAGCTTCATCTTAGATACCTGAGTATTACAGCTTCTCAATGCTTTTTTCCTGTATTTTTGAGAAATCTGCTAACAACACCGACTGCATGAGCAATATCTGGTCGAGTGCATACCATTGCATACATCAAACTTCCGACGGCAGAGGAATAACAAATCTTGGCCATTCTCTCTTTTTCCTCCGTTGTTGTTGGACACATTTTCTTGCTCAACTTCAGATGATCGGGAAGGGGTGTGCGAACCAGCTTAGCACTTTTCATATTGAAGCGCTCCAGTACACGTTCTATTTACTTCTCTTGTGACAAGTAAAGCTTCCTTTCGTTTCTCGAATGAGTAATTCTCATGCCCAAAATCATCTTAGCATGACCCCAAGTCTTTCATTGCAAAAGACTTATTCAACTGTTTCTTCAATTCATCAATCTTGGAAGCATTCCTGTGCACAATCAACATATCATCCGCATATAGTATGAGGATGATAAAGTCATCATCAGAAAATCTTTGTACAAATACACAGGGATCTGAAGAAGTCTTCTTCTAGCCTTGCTCCCCCATAACAGACTCAAACTTTTTGTACCACTGTCTGGGAGCTTTCTTCAATCCGTATAGACTCTTCTTAAGTTTGCGTACAAGATTTTCCTTACCTCTTACCTTGAAGCCCTCGGGTTGTTCCATATAGATCTCCTCTTGTAAGTCACCATGAAGAAAAGCAGTCTTCACATCCATCTGTTCAATCTCCAAATCAAGACTAGCAGTCAAACCAAGAACTATCCGAATGGAGGACATTTTCACGACAGGAGAAAATATTTCGTCAAAGTCAATACCTTTCCTTTGACCAAATCCCTTGACAACCAATCTACCTTTGTATCTGGGCTCCAAACTATGTTCTTCAGTTTTAACTTTGAACACCCACTTATTTTTCAAAGCTCTCATGCCCTTAGGCAATTTCACCAACTCATAAGTATGGTTCTCATGCAGAGATTTCATCTCATCTTGCATGGCTTGAATCCATTTATCCTTGTGCTCATCTTCTATGGCCTCCGCATAACATTCAGGTTCTCCCCCATCAGTGAGTAATACATACTCATCGGGTGAACAACGGGAGAAAGAAGTACAGGGTCTAGAAGACCTCCTTAGTGGAATATCTAACTCTTCCATAGCTTCGTGAGTAGGAGCATATCCCTCATCAACATTAGCATTGTTATCACCATCACCATCAATATGTTGATCTGGAATATGGTTCTGGACATCATCATCATCATTTAGCCCACCAACATCATTCGCATTTGTATGAGGAACTTGATCAAGATTAACTAAACCTTCAGAACTTGAAGATTTTAGCTTCTCCGCTTTATTAATATCTTCAATGGTTTGATTCTCCATGAAAATAACATCATGACTTCTCACGACCTTCTTCTCAATTGGATCATATAGCATGTAACCAAACTCATCAAGGTCATAACCAATGAAGATGCACTGCCTTGTCTTAGCAGTTAACTTTGACCTTTCATCTTTAGGCACATGTACAAAAGCTTTGCAACCAAACACTTTCAAGTGGTCATAGGAAACATCCTTGACTTACCAAACTCTGTTTGGAGCATCGCTTTGCAAAGCAACTGTAGGGGATAGATGAATAACTTGTGCGGTGGTCGACAAGTGAGGCTTGCTCAGTTGGTAAGCACCTCCACCAACGACGGTTAGGTCCTGGGTTCAAGTCACGCTGGAGGGAAAGTGTGGAAACACTATAGATTTTTCTAATTTGGGAGGGGTTTTAAAAAATAAAAATAAAAAGCCTTACCCCAAAAGGAATTTGGCAACTTTGCTTCAGAAAGCGAACATCTGACTCTTTCCATCAAGGTCGTGTTCATCCTTTTTGCTAAACCATTAAGCTAAAGAATCTTAGGAGGGGTCTTCTGGTGTCTGATACCCTGTTGCTTGCAGTATTCATCAAACGATCTACAATATTCACCACCGTTATCAGTGCGAATACACTTCAGCTTCTTTCCAGTTTTTCTTTCAACTGAATCCTGAAACTACTTAAAGACACCCAACACTTGATCTTTAGTCTTCAAGATGTAGACCCAAAGTTTCCTTGAGCAATCATCAATAAAGGTAGCAAAATAAAGTGCATCACCCAGAGTTCTTGTCTTCATTGGACCACATAAATCTGAATGCACCAACTCAAGTAACTCTGTCTTTCTTGAAGGAGGATGAGACTGGAAAGAAACTTTTTTTTGTTTTCCAGCCAAGCAGTGCTCATATTTTTCTAATTTTGCACTTTTAAAATTTGACAACAATTTCTTCTTGGCCAAAACATTTAGTCCATTCTTGCTAATATGGCTAAGCCTCTTATGCCATAACGTTGAAGAGTTATTGCTCTCAACGGAATTCACCATATCAACACAGGTAGAGGTCGTAGTCCAGTATAGACCACGATGTTTTTCCCCACGAGCCACAATCATGGAACCCTTAGTGAGCTTCCACTTTCCAGCACCATTGGTACTGACATATCCCTCATCATCCAAAACACCAGCAGAGATCAAGTGCAAACGAACATTAGGTGCATGTTTTACATTGTTTAAAACTAGTTTAGTTCCAATACTAGTTTCCAAACAAATCGTTCCAACACCAGCCACCCTAGATACCGTCTCATTACCCATACTCAAAGTTCCAAAGTCATCCTAAGAATAGGATGAGAAAAATTCCTTCCTTGATGTCAAATGAGATGCGGAACCACTGTCCACAACCCAGCTTGACTCATCACAAGCAATATTTATCAGATTTGCATCAAGGACAGTAACAAGATCTTCTGTAGTGACGGTGGCCACACGATTGCCATCTTCTTTCTGTTCTTCCTTGTCTATATTCTCCTTTTACAAAATCCGATAGAACTTCTTTGTGTGCCCTTTCTTCCCACAATGATAGCACTCAATATCTTTAAGTCTGCTTCTGGATTTGCTTCTTTTATGTTCTCTATTTTGAGAACCCCGATTCTTGTTTCTCCCCCTAGAGTCAGTCACTAAGACATCTGATGAGGAGAAACCTTGAGATTTTCTTCTCATCTCTTTATTTAAAAGGCTGCTTTTGGCAAGATCCATAGAGATCAAACCATTCGGAGCAGAATTTGATAATGAAGTTTTAAGAATTTCCCAAGAATCTGGTAGGGAACCAAGTAGAAATACGCCTTGAATTTCTTCATCAAATTTAATGCCTATAGCAGATAACTGGTTCATGATCCCCTAAAAATTATTCAAATGATATGTCATCACGGAACCATCATGGTATTTTAAACTCAATATCTGCTTTATTAGAAACATCTTGTTGTTTCCAGTTTTTCGAGCATACAGACTTTCAAGGTGCTCCCATAGGGTCCGAGCATGTGTCTCCCCAGAAATATGGTTCAAAACATTATCGTCAATCCACTGTCTAATAAAGCCGCAAACCTGCCTGTGTAACAAACCACACTCTTCATCTGATTTATTTTCAGGCTTTATAGTAGCGAAGATAGGTTGATAAAAATTCTTGACATAGAGCAAATCTTCCATTTTGCCCTTCCAAATGGCATAATTTGTGTCATTCAAAGTAACAATTCTGCTAGTGTTGGCTTCCATTGTTTATCACAAATACAAATATTATTTATTGTGAGACCAAAGTAATTCTTTTCTGATGTGAAAGTTCAGACTGTGTTGCAACCACAGAGTATACTCAGACAGAACCTTGGCTCTGATATCACTTATTGGGATAAACCCCGTAAAAATAGTATTCACGGTATTAGTGATAAACGCGGAACACTAAGTTATGGTTAAATCAGCAAGAATAAAAATACAGTAATTATGACACCAAGATTTTACGTGGAAATATTTCTGAATAAGGGGAAAAATCACGGCCAAGAAGAGCAACTGATATCACTATAGCGAGAAATTTTACACTATCTAGTAACGAGTACAAATACTCCTAATACCAATACAACACTCAAAAGAAATAATCCTATTTTGATATTCCAACCTCACTATAATATCGCTCACTCTCTATTTTTTTCTACACAGGCTATTTCTCACAATGCCCGAGAAATACTCTCTACAACTATTGTATTGCTTCTCTTTCTGTGTGGTGTATCTCCAACTGAAACTAAAACCTGCTATTTATAGCAGAGAAGAAATTACTCACGTAATGTCATCAATGACCTCACTATAGTCTAAACGCAAGAAAAATTTGTCTTCCATTTCTACATTCAAAGAAGACATAATTCTTAATTCAAACTTTCACATGGGGCTGGACCCCACACAATTCTCAATTCAACAAAGACAGTGGTAGCCAAAAAAGACTTAGAAAAGTCTTTATCTATTTTTATTCTTCTTCATTTATGGGGATGGATCCCACAGTAACTACTATAATTGCATGACTGAGTTACCACATATAAGACAAGATAAATAACTGATTCAACTCCTTCATCCATCTTTGTCCAAATTATATACTTTGATTGTTACTTAGTCTTAATAAGTGTCTTTACTTGCTTGAACAGGAAATCTATGATTTGTAGTATGATAAAAACACCAAAAACCTTCTGCAAAAGTAGGCAACTTTTTCATAAACCATTTAATTTAAATTCAATTATCATAACGAAGACTAACAAAGAATAACCCTCAGGGGTAGGCCTGGTAAAAATTGGCTTGAGCCTTGGGGTTTGTTCCCTTTCAAGGTCTTAAGTTCGAAACCTACTGGGTGCAAATAATTTTTGAGAACCATCAGACTGGGTAAAACCTGAATTAACCGTGGTGCACTTGCGGGAAACTTCTTGCTGAGGGTCTGTGCATCCCCGGAATTAGTCGGATCTCTTAGAGATTCGGACACCCGGTGCAAATAAAAAAAATAAAGAATAAATGCACCAATCATTCGTCAGTGGAAGAGTATTTTAGAGATAAAATATAGCCCCGAATTAAACAAAATTTTTATGACAGCCAAGATACTGAATATGCACAAAATTATAACAAAATACATCATTACAACATAACACATTAAGATTGTCAATAAAATCAAACTAATTTGCTTGCATTAGGCAAAATAATTAAATAAATAGCTTGCACAAAAAAATAAAAATAAACAAAGCCAACATACAATATTAAGTAACTCTTTCTATTGGCATGTTACAACCAATTGAATCATGTACATAACTACTAACATAAAGACAATGCAATAAATAAACTAAATACACATAACAACCAATGCAACACTTGTTGTTTCATATAAATACTTGAAGTGATTTAGGCCTTACCATTTGAAGTGATTGAGGAAGAGCTTTAACTCTTCTTTGCTAGAAGAGGAAGCCTTTTTCACTGAAGTTGGTTCATAGCTCATGAAATCATTAATAGTTTCTCGAAGTCCACATATACTTTAATTTGCTAGGTCGGATATAGATCACTAAGAATACATCTTCTAGCAAGGTGCATATCCTAAAAGTTTATGAGCAATGAATACTTATCATAGTCCAAGACCATGCAATTGTAATATACACATAGATGAACTTGTGCAAAAGTACTTTTTTCTATTAAAGAGGTCCATTCAGGAGGTTGGTACTATTTTTCACATATAGTCAGAAGATCCACCAAAATATGAATGTGTATTTGAAAGGACTATTTTTTATAATTTTTATATTTACTTGCTATTGTCAACATGATCTGAATACACATGGTACATAAACAATGTTGATAAAACCTTGTAAAGTTCAGAACTTTACTTTTTTCGTCAAGCTATTGTAGACCCTCTAGTTTCTTAGCAGGAACGTGGAAGTAAGATTCTATTATTTTATAAAATTATTCATTCAAGGAATAAATATCGTTATACTTTGTCTTCAATTCCAAATAAGAAATGAATAATGAATTAACAATAAAAATAGTTTACTTTATCTTGACATAAAAAGTCACTTTATGAAGAGATAATCGCTTACCTTTCGATAAAAGTTGTTCAATCCTTTTATACAAATGATCAAATATTTATAATTTAGCCAAAGCATCAGACACATAAACTATCTTAGCTTGCACTTATTCTCTTCAAGTCAACCATTGTTAAATTTAAAAAAAATTTAACCTTAATAATGTTAGTAATTAAAGATTCGAAGTATGATAAATACTAAATTGGGAGGAAGGGGAGGAAGGGGAAGAAGATATGGGAATAAATAAAAAGGAACACCGACACTTTCTTGTTGCTTTTAAAATCAAGTATATAATCTAAAAGAAAATGAAGTTTTGCAGTTATAGCAGAATACTCATTGTTGGCAAATTAATAAATTTATTACAGCAATATTTATATCCCATTATGAAAAAGCATATAGATTAAAGACCCATGGGAGAAGTTCAAGATGGAATCCTTAAGTTTTCATGTTCTCAAGCTTTTAGTCCTTTAATTTGTGCACATAGTCTTTTGGATATGACCTTATTTCCTAGATTTTAGATAAAAAATTCCAAACCAGCAAGATTATTTCTTAAATTATATAGAGAAAATTTCTATTCAACTATTTTAGTATAGGATGGATAAACCCAAAAGTTCTACACAGCGAGGAACTCATAACTTTAATTATTGGTTCTACATTAGCTTTAAGTCAGTACTTTTAGGTTTGATATGTTTTCATAGTGCTGTTACTTTTTGCTATTTTTCTAATGTATTGCAACTTTTGATTGGATTAGGATTAAGTCTTTGGTAAAGACAAAATCCTATAGACAAACTTCAACAGTAAGCAGAAGCATATTTGTTGTAGTGCCGAGCCAAAAAATTAACATGCTAAAAGAATATTATATATAAAATAAAATTGAAATCACAGTGTGAAAGAAAAAAATAATTTCTGTTACAATTTCGCAATACTTCTTTATAATCTTAGAGCTCCTACTCATGAGAAAAACGAAAATCTTTCCCACAAATATAAACGCAAAACAAAAACCAAAAAGAATATATATGCTAGGCTCGAGAATAACTCAAACAGACAATATTAAAAAAACAACAACGAAGCAAAAGAGAGTAGAGGCAAAAACCTTTAAAGCAGAAAAATCAAAGTCAACAGAAAGAAATTTGAGCAAAAACTGAAAGAAAAACATACCTGGATGAATGATGAAGAGAAAAGAGCTGGTGCGTCTGTTTTTCTTTCTTTTCTTCACAGGTTAGAGATTAAAAGCAAAATCGGATCCTTCTAGAGTTTCCTTTTAACAATTGATGACACAATTACTATTTGCCCCTACATGAAGCTAGATTTACAAAGAAGCCATTGTTCGACAATCTTTCTCTTCTATATAATAGAAATGATACTACTTTTTGATTATTCTATTAATAGCAATCTTTTTTACAATATTAGCATGTTGTAAACGTTATGCCTTACATTTAATGATTTAAATGTACCACAAATCATGGAAAAGATATTTTTTCTCTCTCCAAAATTTATATTATAATCTCCAAATTCAATAGGCTCTCTCGATGTTTCAAATATCTCAAATCGAATATGTCAGAAAATTAACAACATGTCTTCTATAATGAAATTCATGATTTTTAAGAATCGTGATTCTTAAACGGCAAATAAGAATTTTTTGAGAAATTTGTGACTGAAAAGTAGGAGTAGATGAAGATTGGAGGTGGTGTACAGCGGGTTTGGGGGTTTCTTTATTCTTTGGTGGCCATAGAATTGGATGTAGGAGACATGGTGAAATGGGGATTCAGGGGAGAAAGCGAAGACTGAAATTATTAATATATAAGATGTATATGATACGTATTACGTATAATAGCATACACACACATATATATATATATATATATGCAGATTATATCACATATATTTCTTATATATAAAATATACTATTTATATATGATGTGCCTATTTAATAATATATATGGTATTTGCATAGTTTCTATGCAACAAAAGTTACAACATATTAGGTTTTAAAATTTCACACATATACGTATATATTCCTCATGTATTCTGTAAATATATGGCTAAAGACTCTGTATTATGCATATCCAAATAATATATTATTATATACCAATAATAATTATTCATCGTATACTTAATTAGATAATTATATCATATGTATATACCATTTATATATGCTGTATAAATAGTATACAAGTAGTATATTATACAAATAATTTATACAACTATAATATATTTTAAAAATAACAGTATATCCTATTATACCAGTAAGATAATATCATGATTTTGGTGAGAGATAAAGCAATTAGATTCTACCAGATAAGAGATAAAAATGATAAGATTTTAGCAAACATGGGAAAAAGAGTAAATATCGCAATCGCTTATTTTAGGGAGGTTAACATTTTCCATTTAATTTGCTTATGTTTAGGGAGTAGTAAATTTTATCCCTCTTTTTACTGCACATACGGAGAGGATTATTTATTGTATGTATTAAAGAATGTAATTATTTAGCTGCCATGTTAAGTAAAAAACTATTGATGCTATCATTTTTACATTTTTGTCTTTTTCTTTTCTTTTCTTTAATTAAAAATCCTAAAAATTAAAGTCCTAAATTATCTCAAATATAAAATTAAGCTAATTAACTAACTACAAATAATACTTAATTCTAAATTAAAAGAGAAAAATCAATAAGCTAAAAACTAAAAATTAAAAGACAAAAATATAAAAATGAGCTATTTTTTGTGATTTTCGAATTTCTATAAAACAAATAATTAGTAGTTAATCCTAAATGCAATGCATGATATTTTTGGTATTTTTATGATTAAAATAAAAATTAAACATGCAATAAATGCAAATAATTAAATAAAAATCCTACAAAATCCTATAAAATAACAAATAATTGAAAAAAATCTATTTTTTTTATTTTATAGGAGTACTTCGGATAGGGCAAAAATCACGTGCTCACACAAAGTGTTTAGGGATTTGAAACAAGTTCCTTATTGTTTTGATGTGAATTCTAAGTGTCCTTATGCCTTTATTCTTGATTTACTAATGATACTTATATACCCCGCAACATGTACCCCCTCCCATCTTTACTTGTTTATTCCTGTTTTATTTTCCGCTGCATATTACATAACTGCACAGGTTTATTTGGTAGTCTGGTCCTAGCCTCGTCACTACTTTGCCGGAGTTAGGCTAGGCATTTACCAACACATGGGGTCGGTTGTGCTGATACTACACTCTGTACTATTTTTTGCAGATCCCAGTGCTGCTGATTTCGGACCGCAGTGAGGTTTCAGCTTCTTACTTACCAGGCGACCCGAGGTAGTCTTGTAGGCATCCGCGGGCCTTAGCGTCTCCTTCCATCTATTTCTCTTGCTTCTCTTATGTAGTTCTAGAGACAGTATTTTGTTATTTCTTTCAGACCCTTATTTGTAGTATTCTTAGACAGTCTGTGAAGGTCTGACACAAAATCTTGAGTGGTCTTGTTATGGGATGGTATTAGTAGTACTGTTAACTTGAAATTTATTTCTTCCACTTGTTAAATTATGTTGTTATAAATTGTTGATGCTATGTCATTAAATAAAAAAATGGAAGACAGGTTAAAAGTTTATTTAGTTAGCTTGCCTAGCTTTCACTAGTAGGTGCCATCACGACTTCCGATGGTAGAAAATCCGGATCGTGATAAGTTGGTATCAGAACACTAGGTTACATAGGCCTCACAATTCATAGACAAGCTTGGTAGAGTTTGAGGGATCGGTAAGAAGACGTCTGTAGTTATCCCCTAGAGGCTACAGAGTTAGGAAAACTTCGCATCTATTCTTTCCTATCGTGTGGCTTGGTTTCTCAATGATAATCGAATTTCTACTCTGTTCTTTCGTAGATGTCGAGAACACGTGCTTCCTAATCCTCTAATCAGCAGCTCGAGCCCCCAACAACTCCCGTGAGAGGCAGAGGATGAGGTTGTGCTAGAGGCCGAGGTAGGGGTGGAGCTCATCCCGGAGCAGCACCACCAGCGGCGGAGCTTCGAGTTGAGTTCGATGAGTAGGTTTCGACCCAGACAACTCTAGTGGGCCCAGCTCAGGTCCCAGAGAGATTCATTGCTACTCCAGTACTTCAGGATACTCTTGTCCGTCTAGTCGGCCTCATGGAGAGTGTTACCCAAGAAAGCTTGCTTCCTGTAGCCCCAGCCATCTCTCAGGCTGGAGGAGGGGGCCAAACTCCTGCTACTCGTACTACGGAGCAGGTGGCTCCTCAGTTTTATACTTCAGTAGCCCAGCTAGTTGGAGCAGTTCAGCCGGGTATGGTAGCCCAGACCGGTGTCGACGCAGCCATGACTGTTGATGCCTTGTGGAGATTAGATAGGTTTACTAAGCTCTTCAATGCCACTTTTAGCGGTGCATCTTCTGAGGATCCCCAGGATTATCTAGATAGCTGTCATGAGGTTCTCGGGAACATGGGGATAGTGGAGACCAATGGGGTCGACTTTGCTACTTTTCGCTTATCTGGATCCGCCAAGACTTGGTAGAGAGATTATTGTTTGGCTACACCAGCCGGATCACCAATTTTGACTTGGGAGTAGTTTACTCAGCTATTCTTGGAGAAGTTTCTTCTCGTTAATTAGAGGGAGATTTATCAGAGGCAGTTAGAGCATCTCCAGTAGGGTTTCGTGACTGTTACCCAGTATGAGAACTTCCTTCTTATGTTCGTTCGAGGACGAACGATTGTTTCAGAGGTGGAGCCGAAAAGCCTATATGTGAAAATCTGTAAAAAATAATAAATGTTGTCTTTAAAATGAATTTAAGTTGACTTAGGTCAATATTTTTAGTAAACAGAACCGGATCCGTGTTCCGACGATCCCGAGAGGTTTGTAAAAAAATATGGGACTTGGGTGTATGCCTAGAATCAAATTCCGAGGTTCTAAGCCCGAGAAATGAATTTTTAAAGAAAATTATTTTCTGAAATTATTTATGAGAGTTGGAAATGAATTTATGATTAGAACTTGATGGTATCGGGCCTGTATTTTGGTTTCAGCACTCGGTACAAGTGTTATATGTGATTTATGATAAGTCTGTGAAATTTGGCAAGAAACAAACTTGAAACGACTTGAATCGGATAGTTATTGAGAAAATTGGAAATTTGAAGTTCTTGGGAAAATTTCATAATCTTGATGCTAAATTCATAGTTGTTGATCTTATTTTAGTGATTTGAATGCACGAGCGAGTCCATATGATATTTTTTAGGTTGTGTGCATATTTAGTTTGGAGTCCCGAGGACTGGGGTGAGTTTTGGATAGGCCACGGAGTGGATTTTGGACTTGAAAAATTGCAAATTTTATTGCTAGTGTGATCAGGTCTACAGGCTTCGCATTTGCGAAGCCTGGCTCGCAAATGCGAGGGTTTGGTCGCAAATGTGAACTAGCCGAGGCCTGCCCTCCCTCGCAAATGCGAGATGTTTCTCGCAATTCCGACCTCGCAAATGCGAGTGTCTCTTCGCAAATGCGAAGTCTGCAAGCAATGCTTGAGGCCGCAAATACGACCTATGTATCACAAATGCGACATTCCTGTTCGCAAATGCGAAAGCCCAAATTCTCTGAAGGGTTCGCAATTGGGAACCCTTGTTCGCAATTCCCATAACTACAGCCTGCAAATTTTTATACTTATCCGAAAATCAATCCTTTTTCACATCTTTTCAAAACCCAAACTCCCTAGGGCGATTTTCCAAGAACAACTCTTCTTCCAAATTAATTGTAAGTCAATTTTAACTCGTTTCCTTCAATTATTAATATCTTTTAACATAATTTCAACTCAAATTCGATGATTTTCACAACGGAAATTGGGTGTTTTGGGTAGAACCAACGTTTTTCAAAAAATGGGATTTTGACCTCGATTTGAGGTCCGATTTCAAAATAAATTATATACTTGAGTTCATGGGTAAATGAGTAGTCGGGTTTTGGTTCGAACCTCGGGTTTTGACATGTGGGCCCGGTATTGATTTTTGACTTTTTGGGAAAAGCTTTAGAAAACCTATTTTCCATGCATTAGAAATTATTTATTTGGCATTCATTGATGTAATTAAGTAACTTGTGACTAGATACGAGCGAATTGCTGGTGGACTCACGAGGTAAAGATATAGTTGAGGCTTGAACTGTGTTCGTGGCATCGAGGTAAGTATTTGGTCTAACCATAGCTTGAGGGAATAGGAGTTTGATCTTGTATGCTATATGTTATGTGTTTAGTACGAAGTATAGGTATGGTGACGGGTATCTATACGTCGGTGTCAAGCATGACCATAAGTTTTAAATTGAAATTATTGTGTTATTGAGAAATACTACGAATGCCTAAGCTGTTGACTCTCTGTGTTGATCAATGTTATAATTATTCTCGTAGAGATTACTTATGGTTGAGCATTAGTGTTAGTTGAGGTAGTAGATGTTGGAAGAAGTTTGGTTATAGCTTATTTTCCCTTGTCGGGATGTATTTACTTATAATGTCGATTCCCTTGCGGGGATAGTGTAGTTCCTTATTGATCCCTTGTCAGGACTCTTGTTATGGTTGTTGTTGATTGTATATATGGATCGGGTTGCACCCCGCAACAATGATATAATTGAATCGGGTTGCACGCCGCAACAATGATATATTTGGATCGGGTTGCACGCCTTAACAATGATATGATTGGATCGGGTTGCACGCCGCAACAATGATATAATTAGATCGGGTTGCACGCTACAACAGTGATAAATGATATGGATTGGGTTGCACGCCGCAACAGTATTGTTAT
This sequence comes from Nicotiana glauca, assembly GCA_026770625.1. NCBI lineage: Eukaryota > Viridiplantae > Streptophyta > Magnoliopsida > Solanales > Solanaceae > Nicotiana > Nicotiana glauca. The sequence continues at coordinate 16,565 of MU776417.1, forward strand.
GTGTTAGGATCGGGTTGCGCACCGCAAAAATTATTGATACAAAGTATTTATGGATTTCATACAAGTTCCTTATTGTTTCGCTGTGAATTCTAAGTGTCCTTATGCCTTTATTCTTGATTTACTGATGATACTGATATACCCCGCAGCATGTACCCCCTCCCATCTTTACTTGTTTATTCCTGTTTTATCTTTCGCTGCATATTACATAACTGCACAGGTTTATTTGATAGTCTGGTCCTAGCCTCATTACTACTTCGTCGGGGTTAGGCTAGGCATTTACCAGCAATGGGGTCGGTTGTACTGATACTATACTCTGCACTATTTTTTACAGATCCCAGTGTTGCTGATTTCGGACCGCAGTGAGGTTTCAGCTTCTTACTTACCAGGCGACCCGAGGTAGTCCTGCATGCGTCCGCAGGCCTTGGTGTCTCCTTCCATCTATTTCTCCTGCTTCTTTTATGCAGTTCTAGAGATAGTATTTTGTTATTTCTTTCAGACCCTTATTTGTAGTATTCTTAGATAGTATGTGAAGATGTGACATCAAATCTTGAGTGGTCTTGTTATGGGATGGTATTAGTAGTACTGTTAACTTGAAATTTATTTCTTCCGCTTGTTAAATTATATTGTTATAAACTGTTGATGCTATGCCATTAAATTAAAAATATGGAAGACAGGTTAAATAGTTCAGTTAGTTGTCTTGCCTAGCTTTTACCAGTAGGCGCCATCACGACTCCCGAGGGTGAGAAATCCGGGTTGTGATAATATACAAGTAAAGACAACAAAGTTTGATTATAACTCTAATGGAGTTTATAAAAAATTATAACCACCTGAAGTGGCAAAATTTTTATGTCTTCTTGTAATCAAAGTCATGTATGATCGTGAGAACAAGAAGTGAAAACTCGACCCATTGAATTTTCTCCATTCCCATTCCCTTAAGAGAATATGATAGCAGTATGTGATAAGTCTGAAAGAAGACAAAATTATTACTATGAATGTATCAATGGATGTGGATGTGGCAATAGACGAAATTATAATCGTCATTATTGTGATAATGACAATAATAAGGATTGTCAAAATAATCCTTCACTCTGTGGAAGTAATATTTGTCATGATTTGATATGAGATTTTATAAAGCACATATAGATGATTATGTTCCATTCATGATATGAATGTGATAATATCTGATTTAAGAATACATATTCATTTTGGAAGAATATGAGCGTGCTGGTGTTATATGCCACACTCACCTCTAGAAGGAGGTTTGAGATGAAATAAGAAGATAATGTCATTATTATGGCATACATGATCATTGGTCACGTACTTATTATATGCCAAAATATTTTGGCATTGTGATTATTAAAAGACATGGTAATAAAAGAAACATTTCTTGCACATAATTTTAACTATAACTCTAATGGTATAACTTTCTCTTTAAAAGAGATATTCATCATATGGATGTTGATGAATATGTGGTACTACAAAATTAATTGAGAGCTCTAGAAGAGCCAATTATACTATTTTGGAGAAAATTGATTATCAATAAGATGTTGTGTTATAGTAAGTCTCAAAGAAACTTAATTGAGTTTCTAAAGTATTCGCGAAAGCGGTTGGTCATACTGAGACTATAAATAAAGGAAAGATTTAATATCTTTTATTACTACAACTTGTAGCGGGGTAATATGTATGTGAAAAGCTACTCGCTTTTTTCTCCAGTTTGTACTACACAAATAAACGAATACCACAATAAAGTAGATGTTTATTGATATAAAAACTCATATCATAATAAACTTGATGTTTATTGATAATTGCACACCTCATGGTGTAAACCTGAACTTTATCAATATTGATAATTCATTCAGTTGGCATAATTGGTTTAGCCATATCAATTTAAGTATGATGTGCAAAAATAATAGAGAATTCACATGGGTAAATATTAAAAGAACTAGAAAGTTCTTTACGAATTCTCTTATATTGCTTGTTCTCATTAATTAATATACCAACTAAAATAGGGATTTAATCCCATGAATGCTGGAAATATCAAAGGTGAATATGAGCCAATTCACTTGTCATGTATACCACATAAAATGCATCCGTGAGATGGTTACATGTGCGCTTATTATTAACCCGCAACATGGTGTTTGCGAGGTAACTTGCTCAATAATTTGATTTAGAGCATAATTTCCAGATTTTCTATTCAAGATAATTCTTCTTGATAAGTTGGTTTATATCACAGTTGGTTTAGCAAAATGATTTATTGAGTGCCTCCACTTAATAGCTAAACAATTGGTTATGAGAACAAAGTTATCTATATCAGTTAGATAAACGTTATAAATGAAAGTATATTATTTTTCCCCCTCACAAGTGGTTTAAGGTCAGGAACCAAATAATTTCATCTTATTATTATTGATATGCGATGTATATTTTGATTATCACCATAACTCACAAAGATGTATTCTCAAAGTTAAGGAAACAAGTTTATTTTTCTAACATGAGAGAGAGACATGATAAACAATTGAGAAAAAGTTACGTGTGATGAATTATCTGTGTACATCTAGATCCTCGAATGAAATAATATGAACTTGAAGTTCATAAAAAAATATTTCATTGGCAATATTTTGCAAAGCATGCCAGATGCATTGACTGACCCAAAGAAAGTAACTATATTCCCGTTGTAAATGCTCCTATTAGAATAAGTCCTAGAAGGACAAAGTCTATGGTACGCTTGAAGCGTGTAGACAATCAATTTCAAATAAACTTCTTGATAAAGAAGATGAGCAAATGATCAAAATGATCACAATAAAGGAGGAAAGTTATCTAGAAGATCACATGACATAATACTTCATAAAATCTCATGAGAGATTCAGGTATCTGAATATATGAATGAAGAGATCTCTATGTTATGTCTTTATAAAAAATAAGGAGGTTGGAACCGATATAAAATGTTTGTGGACGACATTGATTATAGCACTATATATATATATATATATGAGGATCTTAAGTCTCGATAAACAATTCAAGTAGAATTTGGTTTCATATGAAATACATGTAGTTTGGACATATAGTTCAAACACTCGAAAGTATAAAGTCAATGGTGTATGCAATCACTTTTATTTATCTTATATGTCGAGCATGACATGAAAAGTTGATATGCATCTAAAGTCTATTTAAATGATTTATTTGACTATACTTATATGATAATCCTAGGAGGATTGAAATTGCTTGAAGCATATACAATTCTTGATCTTGAAGTACCACTTCCTCAATGCAATTTGTGCACATTTATATCTTGCTATAACTATAAGCATGATAATGTGATAGCGAGGGTTTTCAAGGTGCAACATATTCATTAGAGTTAATATGGCAGATTTATTCACCAAATCTTTGCCGACGTCAACCTTCAAGAAGCTAGTGCACAAGATTGAGATGCAAAGGCTCAAGGATGTGAATTGATGCTTTTATCAGGGGGAGCTAATGCGTGTTGCACTCTTTTTCCCTTATAAGGTTTTGTCCCCCTGGATTTTCCTTGCAAGGTTTTTAACGAGGCAACCAAAAGGCGTATTGTTAGATATGTGTACTCTTTTTCCTTCTCTAGAATTTCTTTCCCACTAGGTTTTATTTTAGTTAAGGTTTTAAGGAGGCACATTATCTGTTGAATAGACATTCAAGGGGTAGTGTTATAAATAAAATTTTATTTATTGTGAATGTCTATATTTAGAGAGATTTTAGGGTTTATTACTTGGTGGTTAAGACACTTTCTCCTTATAGTAGAGAGTTCTATTCCATTGTAATTCATCTCAAATCAATAAGAATTCTCTCCCTCTATTTTTCTCTGCAATAATCTTCTTCTTCTTTTATTGTTTTATAACAGTAACATTCTTTTCTTTTTAATTTGTTTAAAAATGAAAGGCACTTTTATTCATTTCATTTTTTATTTATTTAAAACGTTATAAGATACTCCAAGAAAGTAGATAAGCAAATGATAAGAAATCTTAAGGCCCGTTTGGCCATACATTTTGGCACTATTTTTTCAAATCTTTTTTGAAAATATTGTTTGTTCATAGATTAATGATCTATTTTTGAAAAAAATTTGAAATGATATTTCAAGTTCCCAAAATCTAGTTTAGGGTAGATTTTGGGTGAAACTTGTTCTCCCACTCATAAAACTTTAATTTTTTTTCAAATAAAATGCATGTCCAAACATAATTTCAACTTTCAAAAATTATTTTTTAAAACTATTTCAAAAATTATTTTTTCAAGTTTCAACTAAATCTAAACTCTATAGAAAAGAACAAGACCTACACCAAACTAATAGCTCAAGTACAAATATTAAAAACGCCAAACCTAAGATTCCAAAACTTTGTATATCACGACAAAGCAAGGAAGAATTGCCCTTGGATTAAACACATATAACTCCTCGAGATTCGAGTAAATATCTGAATACCCAACTACAGAATCATAGAAATTCCCAGCAGCCGACAGCCCAGAACCACCACTCTCCTCCTCTGTCGCCGCCGCATCCTCCGCCACGCGCTTCACTCTCCCAGCTATCACCCGACACACCAACATTGCCCTACGTCCATTGGCGTTGCCACCGAGCCAGTCGTGGGCCTTACCACTACTGGCCGTTGTGCGAACCCCACAAACCTTATTATTATTTCCTTGGAATCCATGTCGGATGATGGTACAAACTCCGCAGCCAGGTGTACATACCGAGCTGCACAAGTTAGATGTACCCTTGGCGCCGAGTGAACACGTGAGGGTTGTGCAGTAGAACCTTAAGAGTTCGTTTCCGTCGGCGGCGCAACGAGGGTTTTTCTTGCCGTTAACGGTGGCGCGTAGCTTCACGGCGTCCCTATAATCTTCGAATTTGTGGATGGTGCGTTTGGTGTTGTGGACTTTGAGTATACGTTCGATCTTGCATATTGGATTATCCTTTTTGAGCCAGCTTGATTTAAAGATTATTTCCACTATGTTCCTGCTTGAATCTTCAGGACCCAATTCTGAGACTGAAAATGTAACACTTAAACCATTTTAATATCTTGATTAAGTAGAATTAGAAGCATGCTGATTAATCATGGTCACTTGATGAAGATGAGAACAATTATAGAATTTCGTTTGAAAAGAAAAAGATAATGGGATAGGCTTAGTTGGTGTTATTATATTTAAGTTAGATACGTTTATTTGATCTGGTTAAAGACTTGTACATCAGTGTAGAAATAAGTTTAAAATAAAAATATAAAGAACCTGTAACTTTTTAGAACACATGATTTTCCTTTTAAAAAGTAATTTACCAGTTAATATTAAAATAAATAGATGCCAATAAAGTGGAATACATATAGATGGCTCATATTGTGGACTCTATATATGAAGTTATTTGTTCGATTGATTAGTCAACTATAAGTTCTTCAAAATAGAACTCCTACTACTTTTGGATGAAAAATTATAGGAACTCAAATACCAAATAAAACGAATAACAGAAAAGAAAATAATCAAAAGGAAAGAGAAAAAAAAGTTTCATTATTGTGTAAAGTTGGCTACCAAATGCTGATAATACCAAGACAAGTATCCCAGCTTTAAAAGAATCAATCCTTGTCGTGTGCATTATAATTTTGGCTTAAAGCCTTAAACTAAGGAAAACAATTTGCAAAATATAAATAACAAGCAAGAAACGTCCTCTTGAGCTGAGGGTCTATCGAAACAACATCTTTATCTTCGGGATAAAGGTAATTGTATGATTTTATTGTGTGAATATTGTTGTAGTAGTACTATAATAGAGATGAATATGCAAGCTAATTAAATATTTCTTGATCCACCATTTATTACTGTATAGTAGTTCTTTTCGATTTTATGAAGAGGTAGTTGTAAAATTGTACTGAAAGGTCCTTACAAATTGAAGTGGCATAGTACAGTCAAAGATTAATGGGTTTTTTTGGGGTGTGTGTGTGGGGGGGGGGGGGG
>MU776417.1:22696-37414 GCA_026770625.1 Nicotiana glauca
TTGTATCACAAAATGCCGTTTTGCTTCCCCTACGCACTGTAATCAAAGCTTTTTGGTTTAACTCTATAAAATTGTGTGAGGACGTGGCTAGGAGAAACGATGAATATTGAGTGCCAAAATTAATAATAATATTAGTTGAACAAATAATATAAAATTAAAAATTAAAAATGATAAACGAATGATTTTAATTTCGTCCTTAAATAAGTCAAGTCATTTTCCCCCTTTCATAAAGTATCTCGATAACCAAATATCAGAAAATAAATTTCTTATGAAAAATATTTATCTCAAAAATAATTCCGGTCATACCAAATACACATAGAAGGAAAAGAATATTGGCCAATAACACACCAAGAAAGTTGGCCCGTCTTAATTAAATAGAAAACGAATAGTACTTACTCCATATTAATTTATGTGAACATGTTTGACTGGACAAAGTTTAAAAAAAAAATGAATACTTTTGAAATTTGATGTCATAAACACATTAGAAATATTTGTATGGCTATAATTTTTTTGAAACTTGTGTTGACAAATATGCCAGATTTAGTGTTTGTGTGATTATAAAAACTTTTCATTAAAGATAGAATTGAAAGTTTAAACTAAAAGAATCATTCTTTTTTAATGGACAACGGTACGGAACGGAGAGAGTACAATGTAACATGCAAAGAGAAGTTGATCAATGCTAAATAAATACTAATAAAAAAGAAGGAACGTGCATGTATCCTAGGGTAGAGAGACTGTTTCCAAATAGACCCCCGGCATCCTTCCCTCCAAGAACTTCCCACCTTGCTCTTGGGGAGACTCGAACTCACAACCTCTCGGTTGGAAGTGGGGGTTGCTTACCATCAGAGCAACCCCTCTTGTCTGAAAAATAAAAATTAAAACATACTCCGTAAAATAGATCTGAATTTCGGATTATACACACAGTGAGAAAGTACTTAATTTGTACAGTAAACGAGGGAAAAAATAAAGCTTAAAGGAAGAAAAAGAATTACCAGCATGCCTTACTGCTTGATGATGTTCCAAGCTCTCAATTTTTGGAAAAACTTCGCCGCATTCAGGGCAGGCATATATAGTTGACCTTGGGACTGGGTACCTATAGTTGCATTTTAATTTGTTATTCAATATGAAAATTGTAAAAACAGTATTCATATATATATATATAAACATTTATATCTCTATCCGAATTCTCCAATTTCAAGAGTCAAACAATGAAAAAGATAATGACAAAATAAAACTTAAAGATTCTATGTCGTACATTGAGGTCAAATGCATCACATAAATTGAGACGGAGGAAGTGTATGCTGACTACCTGCTGGGATCAACTATCATGTGACACTCATAACATCCAGAGAGCTTCCTAAATTGCATGCCTCTGGAAGAAGTAGTACTGGCATTTGATCTAGTAGAGCTACCAAAAGATCTCGAGGATGTTGACCCATGAGAAGTTTTCTGTAGGAGCCGAATTTCTTGGCCTAAACTACTGCTGCTTTGATCTTCTAAAGAATTATTATTATTATCATCGGCTCTGTGAACCACTTTTCTGTTGTTGCCATGCTGAAGTACAACATCCTTAAAGCTACATATAGAACTACAAGAACCCAACTTTGTATAATAAGCTGCTGCAGTAGGGTTCTTAGATGAGTCATGAACTGTTGAGTTTTCGATCTTCTTGCAATTCAATAAGTTCTTGAATTGATCCCATGAAGATAATTGCTTCTGTTTTTGTTGCTTTTTTCTCCGTTTGGATGGCTGTTTTTGGGTCTCTGATGCTTCTGGTAACAAAGTGAAGAGTGCCATTAAAAGTAGAGCTAGAAAATGGAAAGAGGAAGAGAGAGGGGCCTTTTCATTACTTTGAGACTTGAGAGTGCATTGTTTTATTGTTTTTTGTCTTTTATTAATGGAGAGGGATCCAAGATGGGTAAATAAGGAGGCACAAAAAGAGGTTGGGGCTCTTTACACTTTTTTTTTTTTTAACCTAAGAAAAGTCGGCAGCCGTTACGGTCTCGGCCACAACCTCTGCACTTCAGGTGAACATTCTGTGGTGAGCATTATGTGCGCACTGAGTAAACCCCCGTATAATAGTGCGCAAACCATACAGGGGATATAAACCGCACTAGGCAAGCCTTGTACTACAGGCTCGACCCATAAGGTATTGAGGGGGAACGAACTCCCGTGCCCCGTGTGGACTGTTAGGTGTTTGTCTATATTTTCTTACCATAATTAGTTTTATTATTTCATGAAGGAAAGGACAACATATTCACAATAATTGGGTTTTTCTTTTCCTAGAACGAAAATACAATTCTTCCATATTTGGCTTGTCCCTTTTCTTGTAGGATCATTCCTTCACATTCAGTAGCATCCACAATGTAGCCATCTGAGGCTGGAGAGTTGTTTTTAGGGGAATAACTTTACGGGACAAATATTAGTGTGCCACTTGTGTTTGCGTCTTCGTGAGGTTGTTCTCTCGATATTTTGTACTCTCTTTTATATAGTGAATTGTTCATCTTCGCCGTGGACGTAGGTCAGTTAACCGAACCACATTAAATATTTTTGTCTCTTTTAGTAGATTTCTCTTTTCTTGTCGGACTTATCGTCGTTCAGTTGTTACTTTACTAGCTCTCGTATAACACCTAGTTTTTCAATCCTAGCATGGACAACACCCTCCAAACCAACTGGGCCGTCCGTTCGGGACTTTACACTTTTATTTCTCTACGTACTTTATATAATATTCCATTTGCATCTTAGCATAATAATGATGCATTTGTTTTTTGTCTCCTATACTCGTCCTTGATTAATGGAGTTATACAATTATTAAGTTTGACTTGCCCTTAGTCTCAACCTTGCGTTTGATTTGTCTTTTTGGGTAGATCAAATCAAGTGATGGATCGATATCAAGTGCTAGCAATTAAAGACTACACTATATATGAAAAAAAATCATCATTAGAAGTAAATTAATATTTTTTAAAGATAAAGTTGGAACTTAAATAATAAAGATTCTCCTTTAATTTTCACTTCTAGATATTCATACGAAGTACCGACCTCTAACTAACATCTTACAATGTATTACCATTTTACTATGAGGAGAATATATGTAAATCATACATAGTATTTTACGAGTTATATTTGAAGAAATTTTACTTTTAAAAAGATGAACACTAGTTAATTTGATGTAGCGATGGAAGTTAGTCAAATTAACTGTCAAAATATATGCGCCAAATGTGAAACAAATTGGAGTACGTAGATATAATGTTAAATTATGAGTAATGTTTCAAAAGGTAAAATTGCAATCCCTCCTTGACAAGACACTTGCAAAATAGCTTGGTTACATGTGGTCGGTCTGGGTTCATACTTACATTGCGAGGCTTGCGTCTCAAGCGCCAAACTTACATTGGAATGTGCCCAACGCCCAATGCATAGTGCCCTATCCCCTGCATGCATATATTGTGTGCAATCACGTGTCATTAGTTTTGTAGGCCTTCAAAATTGACTCTAAATAAGCTAATTAAAAGCAATCAATTTACAATGGGCATAGTATAATAAGCGCAGACTTTAACACGTTTTTTTTTTGTAAGTTTACCGCTCGTAGATGCAAAAGTTAGATACCTGAACCAAAGAGAATTAAGGCATGCAACCAGTTTTTGGTCTCTATCACTTCTCATTGTGATATGTATGGGTCAAAATCTAATCAGACAAGAATTTGCGTGGAGAGGAACAACAAAAAGTCACTTAGGCTGAAGTCATATTCATACAACGCAATAGTGTCACTCACCTCGGCCATGTCCGAGGTCATGTATTCGGAATGCATGCTTGAGTGACGAATTGGATGTTACCGCATTTCGGAGGATCAACCAATAGTATAGTCAAATGACTTAGGTATTATGGCTAATAAGTGGCGGATCCAAGATTTTAAAATCATGGGTGCTCATCGGTAAAAATATTAAAAGAAAAGTAAAAATAAAGTTAGTGATGGGTGCTCAGTCAATACTTATTTAAAATTTTTGATAATTACCTATATAAATTTATTAAGTTTGATCAAAGACCATTGCTTAAGCACCTATAGGACTCCTTGTGGATCCACCACTATGGCTAATAACCATTGTGTAAATGAGAATACCTAGTATATAAACTAAGTGAGAGGAAGAAGAAAGGGGAAGAGAAACAATTCACAGACATACATATTTTCTGAGAAGAAAAGGGATCTTCATCGGGAAAGAAGCAAGGAAGCTCAAATCCTCAATATACATCGTTAGTCTCATCATATCAAATGTGTGGGGTTCAGGGGCGGACCTACGTTGGTGGTTGAGGGGTCACGTGACCCCGTAAGCCTCAGCAAAAATTATGTATATATATATGTACTTAAATATTTAAATGGTGGCCTACCACAAAGTGACGGATGGAAGAAGTGGTTGCTTTGGGCATTTAATTAAATTCTCTCCTATGTTGTGGTGACACAGGTTCGAAACCTCCCGAAGCTTTGCTCAGTCTTTTCTCCTCTTTTTTATTTTAGTTCTTTGAACACAATGTAATTTTTATTTAATAGCAAATTACTTTATTTTTTAATTTTATCTTCTTCTTTTTTTAAAATTCAATTAAAGTTTAGTACTAATACAAAATAATCAACTTAATTATTTTATTTTTTTTTGCAAATTCCTTCCTTAAAATTGAAAGCCTCAAATTGCAATTTATCGCTCCACAAATAAAAAAAGTACAAATTTTCTACCACAATCTTCTTTAACAATCATTCTGAATTGGCAATGGAAACTAAGATTTGAGACTCTTCAATTTTTTTAGTATTAACATGCTCTTAATCTTAATTTCTTTAGTAAGTCTTTGATAATTTTAAGTTTGAACGCCCTATTGCGAAGAACTCTCTCTCTCTCTCTCCCCTTTTAGTGTTTTTTTCTTTAGAACTTCTTTTGTTAATACTTGGATGATAAGTCATCATAATCATTAAGTTTCAAAGAGTTGCACCCCCAATTTCATCCCTGATGATTAGCATATATAGTGGTGTCCCCGTCATGCTTGAATTCTGGTTCCGCCTCTGGTGGGGTTCAACCTTGTTAAAGATCGGTAATCCTTTTTATCTATGTACTCTTCACTATTTTTCAATGTTAAGAAAATCACCCTCCTCTCCTTACATAATGGGAGTCAATCATTGTTATAGTTAAATCTTATATTTGCTTATTCTTATTTTCTATCTTAGATCTAGGGTAAATTATCTTTGGCTAGGATTTACCTCAAATCTTCTTATCTAATTAGTTCAATAAAAAGTCTAAATCTTTTTGGTTGAACATGATATATATAGCCTATGCTTGGAGAAATAATAGTGAGCACGTGGAAAGCTGGGACGGCTAACTTGGCTTATATTCAGAATAATATACATACAAAAGTAGTATGTCCCACTGTAGCGTATTTGGTGCTATGCTCTTGTTCTTTCTCTTTTGTTTGTCATTTTAGAAAAACGTGATACAGAAAACACGGTCAACAACAACAACAATTACCCAGTATAGTTCCACAGAGTGAGGTCTGGGGAGGGTAGTACGTACGCAGGCCTTACCCGTACCGAAAGGGCAGAGAGGCTATTTCCAGTCGACCCTCGGCTCAGGCAAAGAAAAGAGAAGACAAAAGCAAAATAAAAACAACAGGGCATTAGTAACTCCAGTAGAAATCACATAAATAATTATGTAGATATAGATCATAAATAGCATGGCATACAAAAGGACAAGATACACAAAACAGCAACAGAAACAAAGGGCATTAGTAACTCCAGCAGAAAGCACATAGATAATTTAGGAACCATAAATCATAAGTAAAATGGCATGCAATGCAAATACACAGATCTTCTATGTAGAGCCCTACGGAACCCCGGCCCTGCCCCGGGGAAGAAGTGTGAGAAATTCTAGAAACCCCTATCTACAACCCTGATACTAGACCTCCAGACTTTCCTATCAGGTTGATAAATATTTGGCGAAGGTTACCTTTCAACATCTCTGAATATATTACACCGAACTTTTACTTTTATTACTGCCAGATTGAGGGAATTCGTTTTGATAGTTTATTAATAGGCATTAGAACTTGTAAAACATGTTATCCACAAATTATCTACTTAGAGAAGAAGATCTAGAATCAATGATGATTTGATTTCCCTCTATCTCTATATGTGAAAAATGACTTTGTCAAAAAGCAAATTAAACTCATGTTCCAATGTATACCAATGCACTCGCGGAGCTTTCAACACTGTTACTAACTTACGTGATTTATGTTGCGCAAGACTCTAAAAAATATTGCTGCATTCGTATCAGATTCTTTAAAAATACACTATTTTTGGAGGATCTGACACGTATCTGATCACATTTTCAGAGAGTCCAAGCAACATAGTAGGAAAATTTTATTTTGTGTCTCATACAACTGACATTAGTTGTATGAGACAACCTTTTTGTCTCACAGTTTTGTGGACCCAAAAGTGTAGTCTACAAATTTATGAGACAAAAAAGAGACTCATACAACTAGTGTTTGTACGAGACATAAAATAAAACTTCTCAACATAGTATATGATTCCATTTCCTTCAACTTTTAGAAACTTGTATTTGTTGATACCTAAGCACTTGATAGTAGACAATTTTTGGGACAATTAGGGCAACCTGAATCTCAAATATGTAGTGGGTTGATCCAGATTCCATGGCATAGCAAAATGAGAACTGAAAAACCCAAAGATACGTGACTATCATTCCTATTTGCATCTCTTCATATCCCTTTCCTCTGCTATTAATTGTGATTCCTCAAATTCAACAGAATGCCCCTATCTTTTCTCCACAAACTACCAAAGACATCCCTATATTGTAACACCTACTCTCTTTATGTTATTGTGTTCCATATTTGTTAAGGGAATGAGTTGTTTTCTATACTTAATTATATGACATTGTATAATTCTCACTTCATAAGTTAGCTTTTGGAATTGGATTAGAGTAAATTTTTGTGTTCTTAATATAGTATTAGAGTCAAACACATTTTTTTTCTTAGTTTATCCAATGTTGAGTCTACATCTTGTGTTAGCTACGCTCCAGATCATTTCCTAGCCTGTGTGGCATCAGGGTGTTAATTTGTTCCACACTAGTTGAGGGATTGACTGTCGCGTCTTTATATGACTTTGAACAAGAGCTTAAATTTTATATATTGTCAGTGTAAAAAAATTACGCTATGATATCATCTAAAAGATAACTACCTATAAGTGACTGTCCTTTAAATATGAGCTTGGTAACCTGAAAATAAAGCAGATTATATGCTATAATCATTATCATATCATCATATCATACTATACTAATCATCATACTATACTAAAAGTGGAAATATAGTAAATCAAAAGTTAATTTACATATTCCCCCATAAAAAATTGAGTGACAATTTTGTCCTCACAATCAAACACAATTTCAACAACATTTATGTACAAAGAGGTAAATATACATTTTAATTTATGAAGACTAAAAAAAAAGGTGCCTTGGGCTTCTTCGAAGAATATGATTGAACGTTTTATCTCTTCAGCATTCAAAATTGCAACAGTACAAAGTGCAATGAATTTATCAATTACAATTGAGAAAACTGTTGCATCAGGTTAATGAATTAAGCTCATTTGCCAAGGAAAACCAACAGATATACAATTAAGATTGTTAATTGATTATGATCCGTTGGAAAAATCCATCAGATTCTCAATTAAATTCTTGTCAAATATCATCTTCTATAAATTGTCCGTGAAATCTGATAACGCCCAACTATGTCTTACAAAAAGGACTAAGCGGACATTGCAAATATAACCTGAGTATTTAAGCCCAGAGTCGAATCCATAGAGAATTAACCTATCAATCACTTTTGTCGGACTCACTAAATTCTTTAGAATCAACTTCCCCAAATGTTGTAAACAATAGTTAATGGTATCTCTAATAACTAAGATTGAAAATAAATAAATAAACAGCCGTAAACTAAATATGCTTGGGTTGTAAACAATAATGAGAAGGTTCTAAGGTAGTGATTTCCCCTATTGATGGAATCCCTTCCGGTTATGTTTCATATAGATTCACCAAAATATCTCTATCAATTATGAGCACTCTTTTTACCATAAATCTCTCCCGAGTAATCGCGATAATTTACTAGACGCACTCTCCCGAGTTACGCTAGCTGACTTTGTTTATTACAGCTTACTTTAGATTACACCCAAGGCTTCGCTATCCCTAATCCCGCCTTTAAACCCGCCGTTATAGATCCCTCTTATACTTTGGGAGTGGTGGTGTTCAACAATTACCTAAATATGCACTATCTTCCGAGTTATGCACACTAAATAGGCATAGCTAATTGAGGATCCTGTCAATTAACTACAACAAACACGTAGTTGAACAAATAGGGATTGACTGGCAAACTATATTAACATAATCAAGAAGTTCATCCTTCAATAGGTTCCATCAAAACCTTAGACTAAAGTATATAGCTACTCATAACAACGTAAAGATAAGCTACGGAAATATTCGTCATGGAAAATTGCAAGAAAAAAAAAGAGATAATGAACTCTGATGTTTTTGGGTGATCTCTCACACTTGTGTATCTTGCAAAAGTAATCTCCAAAACAAGTCTGCCCTAATGTGGCCGAATTTCTACATCTTATAAGGGTTTTACACCAAGTTTTCCCGACTTGACACTTTAATCCCTGACGTTTCCGCATTCTGCCGCGGTCCCACCGCGGTTACGCTAGGACCGCGGCCAGACTGGTCCTCTGAATCTTTGGTAATGTTCTGCCGCGGTCCTATCGCGGTTACGGTCTGACCGCGGCAAGCCAGGTTCATTTCTGGTTTTGTCCCTTCTCTTGGTGCACTTCGTGGTATTGTATGATTGGCCTCTTTTTCTCCGTAATTGGTCCCAAACGTGCTCCACCGACTTCTTTCATTGGATATAGCCTGCAAAGCATGAAAAATACTAATCAGATCATTTGGTTATCACTTTTTACCATGAAGCTATACAAAAATATTGTTCTTTAGGGCCTAATTATAGTCTAATTAATCTATTATCAACACCCCATACTTAAATCTGTGCTCATCCTCAAGCAAGTTGAACCACACTTCGAGGCCTATTCGTTTGATGCATTATCCTTTTTATGTCACACCTGCCATTATGAAAGAACAACCAAAGCAGTGCAACAACCACACCTCAGATGAAGACTCTAATGCCATGCCACACTCATGTTTACTCTATGTACTCTAACAGAATTGAAGACTTGCTTTTTCTTTTTGAGTTAAATGCCCTCATATCACATTTCTGAGAGAAGTTCCACACATATGAAATCAAAAACAAGGAGCTGTAGATTGAACGAATTCACTCACTCTCAGCAAAGAACATTCATATGGAACACAGATACACCATAAGCTTGCCCTTAGTGTAATACTCTACTAATCGGATAGTTCAGTCTATGATCAATAGGGCTTCATTTGGCTGTAATGTAGGCTACGGGACGGGTATGATGCATTTAGATATAAGAATGACTACACCTCCCTAAGCACTTTAATACATACATTTTATCAATTCAACCTCATCCTTATGTCACCCCAAAATTTCACCTTCACATCAATGTACTTACCCCATTTTTCTTTAAGCACACTTGCGTCAAGAGCCACCACTTATTGAGGTATTATTATATTTTTTTTTCAAGTGGCTCTTCCTTTTTCAAAACAGTGCACCTTTCTCCTTATTCAATTAGTTCCACTCGAAAGCCAAACCGACCACCACACACTTTAACTTTTACAAGGTTCATAACTATTCAAGTACTCATGAGAGGTGAAAAGGTTCAAATAGATAGTTAATTCAAACAAATGGGTAAGACTTGTAATGTGGTTGCCAAAGCAAAAGGATTATAGGCTCAAAGAGGTTAACTATGGTAATATGTACAGGTGGATTAATGATTATATAGGCTACACAAAGAAATGCCTAAATCATCTCTAAGACCAAACAACTTCTATTTCGTTTTGCACACACGGGGGGCAAGTTCTAGGTATCGCATGCAAGCATAAAATACATGTATTACCTCACACGCACTTGGCATGTAACTCAATCCGAATTAGTTTGTCAACACATTCACGTGAGCGTTCAAGTAAGACAAGGTGTGCAAAATTAAGGCATAAGATTAAAAGTCTACACGTAAGCCTAGACGTCGCACCCTCAAGTTCGTTTTAAGTATTTGCATATATGTACACCATGGAATGCATTCTTGCCCTCACCCATCTTAGTCTAAAAGAGTCCTAAGGGTCCTAAAATCTTTTAAATAAAAATCTACCTAACCCGGTTCAAGAAAAACCCTTGGAAAAGAACCGTGATCAAAAGAAAAACCAAGGGGGAATTACTACACTACCTAAAAAAAATCTTTTTGGCTTTTTGATTAGACTACTTCTCTCAAGAATACTGTTTAAACGGTCTGTCATCAGGAAGAGTCTCCCACCTTTTCTAGTTTTTTTAATCCTACTTTAGCCCTCAAGAAACCCGTCGACAAGTGTCCGTCGTTGGGCCAAGTCGGTGACGTCTAAGCTACATGCACAACAATACATATATACACTAACTATACATACACTAACTCACGTCTCCCATCCTACACACAAAGAGTATGGCATGTCCTCATGTCATAAAACAATTAAATCACAAAAGGGTAAGAGAACTTCCCTGATCATCAGTCGGAGTCAGAGATGGTGTTGGGATCTACGTTATAGGCCCTCCCTATAGCACGGAACCAAGACATCATCCGGCTCTCAGACCTGGTGTGCCGTCTAGACATGGTATCTAAACGAACATGCAGGCTA
Source organism: Nicotiana glauca (assembly GCA_026770625.1). Classification (NCBI taxonomy): domain Eukaryota; kingdom Viridiplantae; phylum Streptophyta; class Magnoliopsida; order Solanales; family Solanaceae; genus Nicotiana; species Nicotiana glauca. The sequence goes on from MU776417.1 coordinate 33,523, forward strand.
TCTACCGAGGTGCGAAGTTCTGCCACCTCTTCCTTCACAGAAGGCAACCTGGGCCGGCTGGAGTATGATCTAGAGAACTCCACCCCAGTTTGGGGTTGCCGTGAGGATCCGAATGCATCATAAGACCTCCTGGGTGGTGCCATGGGTGCTGGGGCGTCATCATCTTTGTCCAGCTCAATGGGTGTAGGTGTATCTCTGCCCACTTTGATCTTTGACGCTCTGAAAGCTGTTTTTGGAGGTAAAGTGCCATCCGTAGGACTGATTGGGACATCAGCTAGCAGACATAACCTCGTCACAAGTGAGGGGAAGTAGAACCTCTTAGTCATCAGAGGTGACCGGAGGATCATTTCATCTCCAATGATTTTAGCAACATCAACGTCCTTCCTGGTCACGAAGCACCAAACCAATAGAACCCGTAAGCTGTTCACATCTGTTGTGTTGCCTGTGGGCAATAACCTGCCGCAAATCATGGTGAACCAGCACTTAGCTTCCCATGTGAACGACTTGGAATGAAGGGTCATGTTCTCCTGTATCCAAACTGGTCGTCCCCCTGAGCATATGGACTCAATCAGAGTGTCCCAATCGACCCCTGGAGAATTGTGGTAATAATCAGTGTCACCAGTGAACGGAGGCAACTGCAAGACCTGGCGAATCTTCAGTACTGAGGCATCTACCACTTTGCCCCGCACAACCACAGAACGTCACATATGTTCCAGGCAGTTCGTGTAGAACTCCCAGACTATCATTGGGTTGGCCGTTTCAGGTTCCTCAAACAAGAACTCCATCCCTCTCCGTCTGATGTCCTCGTACATGTTCGGTTTCTATACACGGAGGGCAGCCCTGTCAATACCAATTTCAGGGACAAAGCTTTTGGTAGCTTTAGCATGAAACCGGTCCTGTGCCTCCTCAAACGTGAACCAGGTGGCATCATAAGTCGGCACTTCGAAAGTGCTTTCCGAGTTCCTACGCTTCTTTCGGGCCATAGTACCTACAATCAATTCATCATAACGATCAGGGGCAGCCAAACATGTGCCAGTCGGATGGATACTCAGACTTCGCCACCCGCTGGCACGAAACTATTACCTTTTCATCAAGCACGACCAGTATTAACTATCTAGTAAGGTGCCAAAGTGGACAACATTCACTATTGCCCTCACACCACTTATCAATGATACACTTCCGCCATATAAGACTCCCCGCAAGCTCCCACCAATTAATGCCTGTTAAGTGCTACCATCACCCACCCCATACAAAAATTATCAACCAGGAATACACCCCCACACCTACACAAATCAACCACAAACACTATCTACAACACCTAACTTTGGAGTCTAAAACCCCATTGCAACGAAAATAAAAAATTCTACACAATAAACACTACATAGTGTAAAGTACATAAAATACAAGAAAAATTAGAACAACTTACTTGAAGATTACCGCGGAGTCTTGGGGAAAAAGTTGGGGGGTTGTGGATGGGTATGGGGTGGGAATTTTTTGTTGGGGGGGAGGGGTGTGAAGAGGTAGGATTTGGATGGAGGAAGGGAGTAGGGAGAAGGAATAAAAACAAATGGGGGTTATGGGTTATGGGAAGAAGAAGAAGAAGGGAGAGAGAGTGGGTTTTAGGAAGAAGAAGAAGAAGGGGAAAATAAGAGTTGGGGGAGAAGAAGGAAGAAGAAAGTTGAGATAGAAGATGAGAGAATTAGAGGGAATGGGGGAAAAGGGGGCGGTGGTTATGGGTAGGATAGGGTTAGGTGAGGTTAATTGGGGGGGGGGGGGGGGAATAGAGGGAAAGAAAAAAATTAAAAAAAAAAATTCTGCATTTCGCTGCATTTCGTACCTGGGCCCGTTCTGACCTACCGCGGTTATGCCACGATCACGGTAGACCATTTTCAGAGAGGGTTCACGACCGCGGTCCCACTGCAGTTACGCCACGATCGTGGTCCCACCGCGGTTATGCCATGACCGCGGTGGACCATCTTCAGAGAGGGTTCATGACCGCGGTCCCACCACGGTTACGCCGTGACCGCGATGGACCTGTTACTGGATGCCTATTTCGGGGTTCTTTTCATTGTTTTGCCCCTTAGGCACTATTTTTTTTTTACCTCTTTTAATGCCTATCTTACCTATGTTATGCCCAGATTCGTGATGCAAAGTCCTCCGCACTATCCTGCATATATGCAATTTGTTAGAAATTATTCTATCTACAATTTTTTTTACATGGCATTACAAACTATATTTACAACACATTCGTGCGTTGCCTCCCATACAACGCCTGAGTTAACATTGCGGCACCACGCAAGTGAGTGTATTTAAGGTTCGCTTGACCTCTGAGGTTCAGTTAGGTGGATCTTCGACCCTTCATTTTGTTCATTCATGCCCACATAAAGTTTCAATCTCTGCCCATTGAATCTAAATGTATGAGAGTCTTTCGTTGCGGCAATCTCTACAGCACCTGAAGGGAATACTTCAATCACTCGAAACGGACCAGACCATCTTGACTTAAGCTTACCAGGGAACAACCTTAATCTTAAGTTATAGAGCAATACCATGTCCCCGGGTTTGAAATATCACTCAACAATGTCTTGGTCGTGTAACCTCTTCATTATTTCCGTGTACAATCTCGTGCTCTCAAAAGCAAGATGTCTGAACTCGTTAAGCTCATGAAACTCAGTGACTCTAGTTGTGCATGCAGTCTCAATATCTAAATTCAACTGCTTCAATGCCCACCACGCTTTATGTTCAAGTTCCACTGGCAGGTGACAGGCCTTTCCAAACACCAACTTATATGGTGACATACCAATTGGTGTTTTAAATGCAGTTCTGTAGGCCTAGAGTGCATCATCTAGCTTTCTCGCCCAATCAGTTCTTGTGGCATTCACAGTCTCGGTTAACACACTCTTTATCTCTCTATTGGACACTTCAACCTGCCCACTAGCTTGTGGGTGATAAGGGCTAGCCACTTTGTGGCATACATCATACTTTGCAAGCAACTTTTCGAAGGCTCTATTATAAAAATGAGTGCCTCCGTCACTGATAATCGCTATTGGTGTCCCAAATCGGGTGAATATGTTCTTTTTCATAAATCCCACCACCACTCTTGCATCATTAGGGGGAAACGCAGCAGCTTTTACCCACTTGGACACGTAATCCACAACAACAAGTATGTATTTATTGCCAAAAGAGCTGACGAAGGGACCCATGAAGTCAATCCCCCAGACATCAAACACTTCCACCTCTTGAATCGGGTTCATGGGCATCTCGTGGCGATGAGAAATGTGTCACGCCCCAAAATTCGAGGAGCGCAACCGGCGCTCAACCGAGTAAACCCGACTGAGCAAGCCCGGCAGGTTTCATGCATACTACCCAACCCAACTCATAATTAAATAAGGGATAGACTCCATTAATCGAATTCTATCAACATATAATTAACGATTTCCATTTCAGTTTCATTAGCAACATCATTTTGCCACTTTAAGGGTATTACAAGTTATATACATCATTGCCAAACATCAATATTTCTATTTTTGATTTCCAATACCCGACACTACCCACAACCTGTCTACGGAGCCTCTAAATATAACTGAAGAATAATATAGAAATGCCGACAATAAGGCTCCGGTTATACCTTACACAAATACAAAAATAAGACTCCGGGAAGAACAGTGGCATGAGCCACTCAGGGCCTCGAGGGGAAAGGGGCTCACCCGTACAACTGACGGAAAGTAGAGGAGGTGCTACTGCCGGTGGACTGGAGTGCCTGCTATGGATCCACCTACAATCATAACATGAATGTAGAGCCTCCGGCAAAAGGGACGTTTGTACATTTGAATTGTACTGGTATGTATAACTAAACACCATTTTACTAGAAAGAACTATCAAACAGATACAAGCA
>MU776424.1:8198-26146 GCA_026770625.1 Nicotiana glauca
TTCGCGATGGTTATGATGATTTCTTTGGTTTCAGACATCATATTATGCATGGTCGTCGATATTGAGCATAGTGACTTGAGGTGTTTTATGTTGACTAGTGTTTGGATGAGGTCGCGCATTGAAGCGAAGCTATATGGAGGTATGATCCTGTAGGTTAAATTCGTGTGTTATGTTTCTATGATGTGTGACGGGTTCTCAGCATTGTGTGTAGTGGTACTGGTGAGCTTGCGGTATAGCTCTTTCATTTAAGTCACTTTTCATGATTTGAATGTATTCGGATTGTTGCTTATTGGTGCGCGGATCACGCACATTGCGGCTTTAGTCTGTACTGAGGTATCATTTTACCAGAGTGGTTTTGTTGGATTAGATGAAATCGTTAGGATGTTTAATGAATACAAACGGATTCGATTTCTACATGTTGGAAGGATAATTGCCATGGTCTTTGCCAAAGGAAAAGTAGGCTTCATGAATAGTTGATCTGAGAAATGATTATGGTTTATTGCGTATTTCATTTATCATTGGCAGTGCATGATAGTGTTGGAATGAGACTTTAGTTGATAAGAGATTTTCTATCGGTATTTGGTTGTTGTGTGCAGCTGCTGTGATTTGCAGTTATCGCTACCAGTGTTAAGTTATATGGTATATTATGTAATTGCACCCGAGGTTGCAGGTATGGGTATTACAACTTGTTCGGGCTTATTCAGAGTATAGATGTGAGATTTTGATCTTGCATGATTTCGGAAATGGAAGTGTGGTTCTAAGGTTTATGGGCTAGGTCGGATTGTGAAATTTCAGTTACATTGTGCTATCACGCCTATATGAGATAGGGTGACGTGGGATCACCCTTGGGTATATGCATGGTAAGGTTATTCAGCGATCGGTTGGCTTTTGGAACAACTCTGGGAACGTTCGAGGACGAACGTATGTTTAAGTGGGGGAGGATGTAACGGCCCGACCGATCGTTTTGAGCTTTTGCACCTTGCTTGCCAGTTCTCGGGCATGGCTTGCCCCGTGTGATGTATTATGACTTATGTAAATTGTTGCTTTTGGGTTTCAAGGTAATCGGAATGAATTTGGAAGAACAGTTCTCAATTGAAGCATGAAATTTGAAAGGTTTGACCAAATTTTGACTTTTTAGTATTCGATCTCGGATTTGGATTTCTGTGATTTGGTTAGCTTCATTAGGTGATTTTGGACTTGGGATCGCATCTGGAATGTATTTTGGAGGTCTGTGGTAGATTTAGGCTGGAATTGGCTAAATTGGAAACTTGGCATTTTCCGGTCGGCAACGAAAATTTTGATATCGAGGTCGGAATGGAATTCCGGAAATGGGAGTAGGTCTTTTGTGTCATTTGTGATGTGTGTGCAAAATTTCAGGTCATTCGGATGAGGTTTGATAGACTTTTTGACTGAATTCGGAATTCAGAAGTTTTGGAATTCTTAGGCTTGAATACGAGGGTGATTTGATGTTTTCATGTTGTTTTGAGCGTTCCAAAGGTTGGAAAAGTTTGAATTATGTTATGGGGTGTGTTGGCATGTTTGGTCAGGGTCCCATGAGGCTCGGATATGTTTTGGAAGAGTTTTTGAAAGATTTTGGCATTTTGAGCATAAGCAGGTAATGATCCAAAGGTCTATTTTTAGTTCTAGAGATCAAAATTTAATTTTGAGACTGCCAAAATTTTGATAATGAATTATAGGAGTGATCTGGAAAGTTTGGTCTAATTTCATCAAGTCGCGATTCGGATTTTGACGCAAATCATGAGTTAATTGTTTAATGAGAAATGGATATAGCACTGAGAAAACGAGCTCCGAATTGAGTTTCGATTGAAGGACTATGTTCGTATCATTATTTGTGACTCATAGGAACAAGAATCATCTAATTTCGAGTTTGTATGATGGAGTTAAAGCCTTTTTAGTGAAATTAAAGACTGCTGGTGCATCAGATCTGATGTGCACCTTTTAGCGACCAGATTGGACCTTTTAGCGACGGGAATTAAGCCTTTGACGACCAGAATCGGATTTATTAAGGCTATTAGGTTTTTTTAAGCTCATTTTGATTTTTTTTTGGTGAAAGAACACGACTTGGGGCGATTTTTGAGCAATAAATCATGGAAAATATTGAGGTAAGTCACTTGTGATCATTTCTACTCCATAATATTGAATTATCATCGAATAATCTGATTACATTACATGTTTTTGAGGTGTAAATTAGGGATTTGGACCTAGGGATTTGAAAATAAGATTTCAAGTTTTGGAGGCCCAATTGTTATCGAAATTTAGTAATTTTGGTATGGTTTGAGTCATGGTTAACTGGGTTGTCGGATTTTGTGAGTTTCGTCGGATTTTGAAGCGTGGGCCAGGGGGCCGGGTTTGTGCAATTTCGGGATTTTGATCCTAAATTGGATATTTTTGAGTGGGCTTCTCTTCCTTAGCATATTTTAATGATTATGTACTGATTGTGGCTAGATTTGGAGCATCCGGAGGTCGATTCGTGCGGGCGAGGCATCGCGGGCTAGAGTTTGGACCAGATCGAGGTGAGTAATGATTGTAAATGATGTTCTGAGGGTTTTAAATCACGGATTGCACACCGTAGTGCTATATTGAGGTGAATCACATGCTTGAGGACGAGCGTGGGGTCGTGCACTATTGGGGACTGTGATTTGGTCCATCCCGACTGATGATTTTACCGCGTATTTGACTGAAATCTAATTGCTATCATCATTATTTGGGTTGAATGCCATATTTAGCTTCGTGCCAACTATTTGAACCCTTCGGGGATTTTTATTGATATTTCCTCACTGTTTTGGCTTTATACTTGAACTCAGTCATGTTATTTTCCACTGTTTTCAAAACTCAGCCATGTTTACTTTGCTTTAACACTTGAAATGATATTTCAAATAATATTTTGCGCTGAGCATCATGTTTTACTGTTGCCCGAGTGGCTTATGTAATTTTTGACTGAGTAAGGCCGCGGGCCTGTGTTGTGAGGATATCTTTTTGGGTCGGGCTATACGCCGCAGCGGTGATACACTAATTCTGATTATAAGGCCGAGGGCCTGAGATATGTACGCCACAAGGTGGCTTGTTCATATGAGGCAAATAGCCTATAGATGATGCCACGAGGTGGCTTCATATTGCGCTTGGGCCGTAAGGGGCCCCTCCAGGAGTCTGCACACCCCTAGTGAGTACGGGTACCCATTGTGATGTGAGAAATAACCCGGTGGGTTGATATTGTTCTATATGATTGCCCAAGGGGCTTCTATTATTCTGAGATATTGCCTGGGGGGCGGATTTGTTGACATTGTACCCGAGGGGCGAACCTTATGTGCTTATCTTTCTTATTTGCATGTCTTGTACCTGTTTAATTGTGTATTTGTGTCTGAGGGGCGGATTTCTATACTTATCTGTACTAATTGTTTTGCATTCATTTGCGCAACTGATGAAAAAGTCATTTTCAGAGAAGTTTAAACAGAGCTAAGATATTTTAAGAGATTTACAACTTTATTGCTTTCTTATTATTTTTTTTAACTGCTTCTATACAGCATGTTGATGCACTTTTCGTGATTTCTTACCATTCAGACTTTAGTTATGATTATTACTCGCTGAGATGGAGTACTCACTTTACTCTCTACACCTTTTGTGCAGATTCAGGTTTTTCTGAACCCGGTAGTGGGTATTAGCTAATCGGAGGCAGAGTCATCGGAGTTTAGTGAGGTAGCTACCGGCGTTCGTAGCACTGCTTTTCTCCCTCTTCATTTCATTAGTCTGTATTTTGTACATTTCAGACTTTTTAGCTGTATTTAGACCCTAGTAGATACTCGTGACTTGTGACACCCTAGTATCGGGCTGTGTTGGGTTTGTTTTTTTCCGCAAATTATACTGTTAACTGCTTATTTTTGAGATTTTATCATATTTACTACTTAATACTTATTATTTTATTACTTAAGATTGGAATGGGAATGTGTCGGCTGGCCTTGTCTTCACGAGAGGCGCCGTCACAACCGGGTCCAGGTTTAGGATCGTGACAGCTCTTGACATAAAACTCTAGCTCTCTAAACTCGGGGCAATGCGGATCGCAGAGAATCGAGTGCGGCCGCGGTGACTTCTAGTGCGGTCAGCAAGAAATGGAGCGCAGACCGCATTGGCTTCAATCCTCAAAACTGACACCTCTCTGATCTTGGGTTCTGCGGACCGCACTAAATGGAGTGTGGCCGCATTGACTCCAGTGTGGACCGCACTAAATCTCATGCGGCCGCATTGCTTGTTGGCCTGGAAATCATCTTATGTGAACCTTACTTGTGCGGACCGCACAGAATGGTGTGTGGCCGCATTGGGCCTCTTTTGCCTGAGCTTTGTCTTGACTTGGTACTTGTACAAGTTTCACTCTTTTTTGAACTGATCTTTGACATCTTGTCACTTTTTTGATCAAACCTGCAATCAACCACAACTTGTGAGACTTTTGGGACTATTTTGCACAAATTTCTAATCAAAACATAAGCACGACGGAGTATAAAATGCATCAAAATCCCTATTTAACACTGCTTCCCAGTGTTCTTTTCCAGGATTTTCAAAAAACCTGCTGATAACAACAACTACATGAGCAATATCAGGTCTAGTGCATACCATTTAATACATCAAACTTCCGGCAGCAGAGGAATAAGGAACTTTGGTCATGCCCTCCTTTTCCTCCATTAATGTAGGACACATCTTCTTGTTTAACTTCAGATGACCAGCAAGAGTTGTGCTGACTGTCTTAGTATTCTTCACGTTGAAGCGTTCTAGTACACATTTAATGAATTTCTCCTGAGACGGCCAGAACTTTCTGCTTGTTCGCTCTCGAACTTTCTTCATACTAAGAATTTGTTGTGTTGTGCCCAAGTCCTTCATATCAAATAACTTGGACAAATCTCCCTTCAGCATACCTAGAATTTGCTGGGCCCAAGTACTTCATATCAAATGACTTGGACAAATCTCCCTTCAGCTTTGCGATCAACTCCTTGTATTTTCCTATAATTAACAAGTCATCCACATACAACAACAACAACAACAACATAATACCCAGTATTAACCCACACTGTGGGATCTGGGGAGGGTAGTGTGTACGTAGACTTTACTCCTATCTTGTGAGGATAGAAAGGCTATTTCCAAATCCAATATACCATTGGTTTAGCTACTTCAAATCCTTTTGCTCCACATAGATCTCCTCTTCCAAATCTCCGTAAAGAAATGTAGTTTTCACGTCCAACTGCTCCACTTCAAGATCTAGGCTAGTTGCTAAGCTCAAGATTGTTTGAATAGAAGTCATTTTGACAATAGGTAATTTTTTTTGTCAAAACCAATACATTTCTTCCGTTCGAAGCCATTTACCACCAATTGAGCTTTATATTTGACCATCTTGCCATCTTTCTTGAGAACCATTTGATTTGAGTGGTCTTTTACCCTTTGAAAGTTCAACCAGCTTGTACGTGCCATTTTTCTATTGAGATTCCATCTCCTCTTTCATGGCTTTCATTCAATAGTTCTTTTCTGGATGGGACAATACCTCCTTAACACTATTTGCCCCCCACCCTCCATCACTGATGAGGACATACTCTGTGGAAGGGTGCCTGCATGACTCTACCTTTGGCCTCTTTGATCTCCTCAGAGGTTGAGGTTGTTCTTTTTCTGAGTGGGGTACTCCACTTGCTCAACATCATCATCAAGTTGCTCCCTCTCTCAATAACCTCACAAAGTTCCCCCTGCTCGACAACCTCGTCGGTCCTACTTTTTGCACTTCTGGAATTATTAGAAGCACTGTTTTAAAAGGCATTTTCGGGGCGATCCCTGGGGCTTGGCACGCCAAAAATTCCTCGAGGTGATAGTGTGGGGCGAAAGTCTCAAGAGGCGTAAGCCCAGAAGTTTGAGGTGTACGCCTGTGCGTTCGGGGCGTATGCCCGGGAGTTTGAGGCGTAAGTCCCAAAGAATTTTTCAAATTAAAATAAAATTTATTGAATAAGTCCTTCATATAATACCCAAAATCTCAAAAGTCAACTTGTAATTACTCAAAAGTTTTAAAAAGTAACTGAAATGTATTAAATTTAAAAGTCAAGATCTTTTTTAATTGATTGAAGCACTAATTTATGATCTTTCCCCATTCTTTATCTTGTACGCTAGCTAATATCTCCTAAAAGCAATGAATATTCAAATTATTTTACAAATACAAAGAGAATTCCATTTTCCTTCATAACAGCAACTTCAAAGTTCAAATTGCAGGTTAATCATCCTCTTTGTTCCATGTAGAAAACTTTATTCTTTTCGACTCAAGTTACTTGTGCTTGTAAGCAGCGTATAATAGATTGTTTTGACTATTTTTGTGGGGATGAAGCGCGCACGCACACACACACACATATATATATAAAATATATTTATAGTTTTCTTTAATTTTTATGCAATTTTATCTGTTTATAAATATTTACTGTAATTATATTATTTTACAAAATATTTAAAATTAAATAACCATGGGGCTTACGCCCTGTGTCTCGGGGCTTACGTCTCGCTGAGGCATATGTAAAATACCTCGTCTTACGCTGACGATTTTTAAAACACTGGTTAGAAGTAGAAAGAATGGTAACAAGGTTAGGGATTATACCATTCTTGACCTTCTCTGACTCATCATCTATAGCTCCAACTTCACTCTTAGAAGATTACATCTCTGCTTCTAATGACCTTCTTCTTTACAGATACCACAATTTGTACCCGAACTCTTCATCTCCATATCCGATGAATATGCAGGGAATATATTTATCATCCAACTTTGTTCTGTGCTCCTTTGGTACATGTACAAAAGCTCAGCAACCGAACACCTTTAGATGTGAGTAGAACACCTCCTTGCTGGTCCAAACTCTCTCTGGGATGTCAAACTCCAATAGAATTGATGAACTCCTATTGATCAGGTAATAGGCTGTCTGAACTACTTCACCCTAGAATGACTTAGGCAGTTTAGCCATTCTGAGCATGCTTCTCACATTCTCAATAATGGTGCGGTTCATTCTCTCAGCTACACCATTGTGTTGTGGGGTTCTAAAAACTGTCTTTTCATGTCTGATCCCATGGTTTGAACAATACTCTTCAAATTATCTTGAAGTGTACTCACCTTCATTATCACTTCGGAGACGCTTTAGATTTTGGCTTGTCTCCCTTTCCACCAGAGCATGATACTTCTCGAAAACTTGAAACACCTAATCTTTGGTTTTCAAAATATAAGCCCACGAATTTCATGAAGCATCATTAATAAAAGTAACAAAATATTTGTTACCGCCCATCAATTCAATTTCCATTGGACCACAAATAACATAATACATCAAATCAAATATATTCAATTTTTTCCAGATGATATTTGAAATGAGACTATATGCTGCTTACCAAATAAGCAATAGTCACAAGGTTTTACCTTTTTACCTTTGGCATAAGAAATGAGTGATTTCCTATCAAGCAACTGCAATCCCTTCTCACTCATATGACCCATTCCTTTGTGCCAAAAATATGTATAAATCTCATCTTGTGTCACGTTCAATTCACCTTGGCATATTTCTGCATTTGCCCTGTACAACATGCCACGAGCAACTCTCTTTGAAATCACCAATGATCCTTTGGTGTGTTTCCACTTTTGATTTGCAAAATAGTTCTCGTATCTATCTCGGTCTAAAGCAATTCTTGAGATTATGTTCATCTGCGAATCAAGTACATGCCGCACGTCCTTTAGAACTAATGTACATCCGACATTTATCTTGATATAAATGTCATCAATCCTTGCAATCTTTGATTAACTTGTGTTACCCATTTTCACAGTGCCAAAATCACCTCCTACATATCTATAAAAAAGATCTCTTGCCGATATGGCATAATAAGAAGTCGTTGTGTCAACCACCCATTCCAGCCCTGGATCTGCCAAGTGCATGCATTTTTATTCCTTATTTATGAAAAGAATAACATTATCATTTTTTTGCACCATGGCAGTTATGTTTTCGTCATTCTTCTGGCCACTGGTTTCACTTTTTCCCTTCTTTTGATTTGGGCAGTCTCTTTTGAAGTGATCTGGTTGACCACAATTGTAGCAATTTCTGACTCTTGATTTGGATCGATTCTTAGACTTCACATGAGCTCCGGTTCTACCATAGTTACTGGAACTCCTTTGATAACTCCTGCCTCTACCTTTTAAGAGGAGAGACTGTCCTTGATTGTCAGGCTTCTTTCTCATCTTCTCATTGAGTAGAAACATCAATGTGACATCTTTCAACTCAATGGTAGTCTTACCGTTCAGGATGGTTGTTACCAAATTATCGTACGAAGGTGCCAATAAGCTCAATAGCAAGATGGCTTTATATTCTTCCTCGATTTTCACTCCGAGGTTGGCGAGCTATGTGATTAGTCCGTTAAACACATTTAAATGTGACAAAAAATTCTTACCTTCACCTATGTATAGGGCGTATAGATTCTTCTTCAGGTACAATTTATTTGTTAGCATTTTGGACATGTATAAACTTTCCAACCTTGTCCAAATTCCACATATGGTGCTTTCATCAATGATGTTATTTAACATATCATCTGATAAATGCAACTTGATTGTACTAGCAGCCCTTTCATCCAAGTCAGCCCAATTCTCAGCTTTCATGGTATCAGGCTTTTTGGCGTCAGCATTTAGTACCTTGTGTAATCCTTGTTGGATGATCAGATCCCTCATCCTTCTTTGCCATGTTGAGAAATCGCTATCTCAGTTAAATTTTTCTACCTCGTACTTTACTACCGATAGTGAATAGTATTTCTGCGAACGAGCAGAACCTGTGCTCTGATACTAGTTTTTAGGAATAAACCTCCCTCAAAAATATTATTCACGATAACAGAGGAATAATAATGTACTATCAAGATACGGTAATCAGAAAGAACAAAAAAACAACAAAGACACAAATATTTTAACGTGAAATATCCTTTTGAATGAGGAAAAAAATCACGAGCCCGAGAGAAGCAAAGTAATCTACTATAATGAGGAATTTTACACTGCATAGTCCCGAGTAAATACTCTACGGACCACTATACACTCAAAAGAAATAATCCTCTCTTGTGATTCACACCTCGCTATAATATCGCTCACACTCTCTATTTTTCCCTCACAGACTATACTACTTGTGAATACCTCACTCCTCTTTATGCTCTCAGATATATTTCTCTATGAGTATAAGGCCCTGCTAAAATTTACTAATGATTTAAGATTTTAAAGTGCGCCAATAGTATTTGGTAATAACGTATTCGAGTATTAAAGGAGACCTATGGGATAGAACCACGTCATTTTGAAATGAAAATTTATGTTTAAGGTGTATTGGAACATATTAAGGAGTTTTGTGAATGGGAAGAATTTGTGTGTAATAAGTTGGACATATTGATGGAAATGATGTTATTATGTAAACGTGGCTCCATACTTATATGAAGGTTTGGAGGTCAATTCGGGTCTATATCATAGCAATGTATCAAATGAGGGTGAGTGGTGAAGCAAGAAATGGAAATGAAAATAACTAAGAGCGTGCTAGGGACAATGAAATGTGCGGATTGTGGTATGCCAGCCCTCTCAGCAACTTTAAAAACTAGTGAAGTATAGGTATTTGGCGCTGGCGCTGGCATGCTACCCTCATCTGAAGTTTTTTTAAGTACTCACCTTGGGGGTTCATTTCACTTGGACGAATTTTGGAGCTCTTCTCTACCCTTTCAAGACCACCAAGTCCTCTCTTTTTTAAGGTAACCAACCACCAACTCCTCTCTTTTTCAAGGTAACCAATCCCCATTATCTTGGTGTAAAATCCTATCATTTCCACACTAGAACTAACTCAATCCACCATGAAATCCTTAGATTTTCAAGAAATTTCTTCATGAACTCAAAAGGAGGGTTTTGCAAGATTTCTTCCAAAAAGTAATTCTTCACCCCTAAACATACATGCATGGATTTATTATAGGAATATGAGTATGAGTTAAGTATTGAAACTCATGGGATGGTGATTGGAAGCTATAATTTTTCAATTTAAATACCTAACTGTTATAGAGATTGAAAGTTGTTCATTTGATAGAATTTTATTGGTTGGGTGTGGATGGTGGTCATGCATGTGATGTTAGAAGTTATATACTTTTTAAGGATGATAGCGAGATAGAGTATTTGTAAAAATAGTGGTATTTCGATGAACTATAAAAATAGTGGTATTTGGATGAACAAATCTATGATTAATAGTTGTAGAGATTTATGCCTACTAGGCGTTTGATAAAGTGCCTAGATAACCTAAATCGTGAAAATTGCTACTAATATTGGTCCCATTGGATGTTGTTATTGCAGATTGAATTTGCTTAGTGTAGTGTATCATTGTAATATCACTAAAGGGTTGAATCAAGGTATGTTATCTAAACTCCCTTTGTTGAATTTAATTCCATGATGTCCTCGTATATTTCAAGCGTGGTTGGTCAAAGTTCTTATTTTCTCATAATCCGGGCCATTCATAATATATTCAATTATTCCAAATAAGTATTGTGCTGGAAAGTATATTCTTAAAATGTGATTCATTTGCTCCTATCATATTATGTGATCCTTTGGGAACATGTTCAAACTACGAGTTGTGTATTAAAATGTTATGACTTCGAGTCGTGTCCCAAATAAAAGTTGTTGCCAAATTGTGGAGGAAAACACAATGTGTCTAAGACCCTTAATTACTCTCATGTGTAATGAAAGTCATGATTAGATATGTACTATTGTTGATAATCTATAAAAATACTTGAATGTGAAAGGAGTGAGTTAGGGATATAAAGTATGGCCAATAGTGCTAGTGAAATAAAATGAGGTGTGAAAGATTATGAAATGACCCTTGATTTAATTGTCCCAAATTGACTTCGAAAATAGAATTGTCTAAAAGCTTATGTACTCAAGTCATGTCCAAATGTGATTTTTCTAATAAATGTTATGCTTGGTAGGTATTTCCAATATGTTTTGAGTTCTTACATATTCATGAGTTGAAATTGTGTATTATTTTTTATTTTTGTTTTTTCGAGAAACGTATTTCAAGAATATTCTATATGTTGATGTTTATATGATGATGATCCTTAAAAGTAAAAAATTAAGAGTATGGAATATAAAATATAACCATTATGCCATGAAAGAAGAATTATATGTATAGCCAAGAGAGCCAATTAAATAATGTTGTTGTAAGTAGTTGAAAGAACTAATGAAGTGATATATGATGTGAACGATTATGAAATAAACATATTTGTACTTCTATTTCTAACGTGTTATAAGTTCCCAGACCTCATGACTAGAGGTTATGGTGTTCCTAGAAGTTTTAAATGATCTTATGTTATATGGTTACCTATGGCAAGAAAAAAAAAGTGATAGTATGAACATGAAATATGGCCGCTTGCAAAAATGAGAATTATGAGGCATTGTATATTCCAGTAGGTTTCAGTCATAGTATGTATGCATCAAAAATAATAAATGTATATGAATTCGATATTAAGTACCCAAAAATCATTAACTTAGCTAATGAATGTATTCCTATAGATGGTCTATGAAACACATGTGTATTGTATGTGTAATCCTGTAGGCGGTCTATGAAACATATAGGTGTATTGTATGTGTAATTTTGTAAACGGTCTATGAAACGCATAGGTGTATTGTGTATGAAATCGTGTGGACGGTCTTGAAACGCATAGGTGTATTGTATGTGTAATCCTGTGGACGGTTTATGAAATGCATAGGTGTATTGTATGTGTAATCCTGTAGATGGTCTATGAAATGCATAAGTATATTGTGTATGAAATCTTGTGGACGGTCTATGAAAAGCATAGGTGTATTGTATGTGTGATCCTATGGGCGGTCTATGAAACACATAGGTCTATTGTGTATGAAATCCTTTGGACGGTCCATGAAATGCGTAGGTGTATTGTATATGTAATCTTGTGGATGGTCTATAGAACGCATATGTGTATTGTATATGAAATCCTGTGGACGGTCTATGAAACGCATATGTATATTGTATATGAAATATATAGGCGTACAGTATGAATAAACACTATAGACGTTTTACGAGAAGCATAGGAGTATAATATGATATGTGAACGCTAAGGATGGTCTATGAAATGTATTGGTATAAAACAAGAGAGGTATATGGACGGTCTAGTATAATGCATAGCAAACACGGAACTTAGGGGTCACTTTCATTGCCCTTATTTGCACATGTTATTACATTTATATTATATTTTGCATCCCACGCATAGCTCACATGGCACACTTGATCACAAAAGAAGTTCAGAATGAAGTTAGTATAATAAGACTTGAAATGTGACTCTATGGATGTTCGTAGTTTCTTGATGTGATTTAGTTGCCTCTTATTTGAGTTACCGTCCGTTGTTTTGTCTGCCTTACATACGAGTACTATTCCACATGTACTTACGTCCCTTTTGTCGGGGACACTGCATCTTTTAATGAATGCGGGTATACTTCTACAGGATAATATGGATCTTTGATAGGGATCTTCTTCACTACTCAGCTTATGGTGAGCCCGCTACAGTTCTAGTGGGTGTTTGGGTCTAGTTCATTTTATGTATTTAGGTATCTATAGTCATCGAAAATCCATCTACACTATGGATCATGTAATTAAAGTTTTGAGTTTTGTCATGTACTTATGTTCACAATATTTATAAATATTTTTAAAGTTGTGTACCCATCATGAGAAATAATTTTAGGCCATTGAGCCAAAATGTGTACTAGAGGAGACGTCATATAATACGGAATATAAGAAATATATAATGTCACGATCATGTCAAGTCATATGTCTTGAGAACATAATTTATTGCGGGCAAGGGTGGAGGCAGAGAAGTCGAGTTACGAGTTCAGCCGAATCCAGTAGCTTTTGTTCAAATAATATAATTGCGTTAAGAAATATATTAATATGTATTAACTAACTTAAAACCTAACTATTAGTATTTGAAATTGTCGTTCTAAAATTCAAAACCCATAAGATTAAAATTCTGACTCCGCTTCTAATTATGGGGTGTTACTTTTAAAAATACACGTAGTAGAAATAAAAGCATCCCATCTTTAATTGCACAGGGTTTCTTATCATAATCGTCCATTATTGCATAAGTTTGTTACTACTATTAAATTAAATAATTAGAATAGATAAAGGCCATATATTAATTATGAAGCATCATCGTAAAAAGACAGTGCATGAAATTAATAAAATAAACACTTAGATTTCCTGATCTGGAGTCTTTGAAATGCTCAGGAGCACCTGAAGTGGAAAGTCCTATTGTCGTTTTTATATATTTTAAAGGGAAACAAACAAATTTTGCCCGTAAATGATTGGAAATAGGATAACTTTGTTATTGTTTGGAAAAAAGTGACAGAAAATTGAGACACGTATGTCAGTTTCCTAACCTTTTCTGCTAAATTGAGACATAATAGGACACTAGGACCTATAACTATATTCTAAATAAAAATAATAAGATCTTGGTTAATATTTTGAATGTTTAACATCTATGCTTTATTACGATCCACATATCTAAGTCATAATGATACTTAACCTAAATGATCATGCAAATCAAGAAAAATAATAAATGAGATACAAGGCAATATTTAATAATAACAAAGTTTGATGGAACGGCATATATGGATACATAAACTCATAGTCTCTGCATCACACTAAGAATTTTTAGGTACATATTTTGTAGAATTTGTCTAACATTAATTGTTGATTCCTATATTCCAAAAAGGCTAAGTGGTGCACTTGGTTGAATGTAAAGTGAAAAGATCAATTCTTATGGACTAACTTATGCAGGTACTCGGCCAAGGGCAAATGCGACTATTAGGCTTGAAAGCACGTGTTATACTCTTTTTTCCTTGAATAGATATTGTTCCGAATTGGGGTTTTCCGCATGGTTTATAACGAGGCAACAGTAAAATATGCTACCTTAGTTTTAAAGACCGGCTTTAAACCAGAATTGTTGATTGTTTCCACCAAACCAACAGTATCTGAGCCCTCACATGTTCTACCTCAAATACTGAAGGCCATTACCTCTAGGATAAGATCTTTAGAAAAGGCATATTTTGTATGTCAAAAAGCCAACACTTGGTAGTTAGGATTCATTGTAAGGGCCAAACGGTCAAACGAACTGTGGCCATATAGCCTACTCTAGCCACGACAAAAGGCTTATGCACCTCTGATTATGTATTTTACATATAAAACAATGAAAAAAATCTTTGCTTCCTTCATTCTTTATTACTACGCATTTCGCTTCGTCGATGCTTCATAATGGATCCTAGATCCTAAAGCCCATGGGCTACACTGGCTCGGGGATTGTCGTCCAATAAAACAATCGGATGGGTCGGGCTATCGAATCCCTAAGGCACCAATCCCATTAGGCAGTACCTGAATATGAAAGGCTATAACCACCCTAAAATGTCTCGTAGACATTCGAAGTTCGTACTCAAAAAGTAAGGCCCTTACATATAATCAAAAACCTATTAAACAGTTACCCTCAGCAAACACATCGTCGTATGACTAAAACACTTATGCATCTTAAAGGCCTTCAATTTTATCGAAAGTTCAAAGCCATGAGTAATCTAGAGTTGCCATCAAAATCGGGCCCTATTCAGATCTCCAAAGAACGGATGCTCTAAATTACATTCGGTTCTATGCTAAGGAATTAGAGACGATATGCAAATAAAACCAAAAATGGAAAACAAATCCTGAAAAGTAAAAACACGATGTCGCCAAAAGGAAAATTTTTATATACATATCTCAAAAGTATTCACAAAGGCATGATAAAACGATCTCAAAATAAACAAAAAAGAAATGTACAAAAGGGGAACAAAAACAAACTAAGGCATCTACGCCTGATCTGCACCAGAGCTCAACTTGGCACTGGAACCCTTAGAACCTTCAGAACTATGAGAATGCACAGGATAAAATGTGATTGATATTATTTTCATATGTTAAACATGATACAATGAGCCCTATATATACATAGCATGTCTACTCCTAATATATATGAGATTCGGCTTACATAACTATTCTAACACTCCCCCTCAAGCTGGTACATATAAATTATATGCATCGAGCTTGTTACATATGTAGTTAATAAGAGGACCAGTGAGAGACTTGGTGAAAATATCTGCAAGCTGATCATTCGGGTTCACAAACTTTGTAGCAATATCTCCCAAGAGTATCTTTTCTCTGACAATGTGACAGTCAATCTCAATGTGTTTAGCTCTCTCATGGAACACTGGATTTGATGCAATATGAAGAGCAGTTTGATTATCACACACAAGTCCCATTTGACTAATCTCACTAAATTTCAACTCTTTGAGCAACTGTTTGATCCAAATTAGCTTTAAATGTCGCCATAGACATTGCTCGATATTCTGCTTCTGCACTAGACCGAGCAACCACATTATATTTCTTGCTCTTCCAAGATACCAAATTTTCTCCTACTAAGACACAATATCCAAAAGTAGAACGTCTATTAGAAGGTGATCCTGCCCAATCAGCATATGAGTATCCAACGATCTGCTCATGGCCTCGATCCTCAAACAACAAACCTTTTCTTGAAGTTGATTTTATATACTGAAGAATATGAACAACTGCATCCCAATGACTATCACACGGAGAATCCATAAACTGACTCACAACACTCATAGGAAAGAAAATGCCAGGTCTTGTCACTGTAAGGTAATTTAATTTACTAACCAATCGCCTATATCTTGTAGGATCGCTATGAGGATCCCCCTGTCTTGGCAGAATTTAGAATTCGGGATACATCAGAGTGTCAACAGGTCTACAACTTGTCATTCCTATCTCCTCAAGAATATCTCAGGCATACTTCCGTTGGTGAGATCACAATATCTGAACTAGACTGAGCGACCTCAATACCCAAAAAATACTTTAGTTTTCCGAGATCCTTAGCCTCAAAGTGTTGAAAGAGATGTTGCTTCAATTTAGTAATACCATCTTGGTCATCGCTGGTAGTAACAATGTCGTCAACATAGACCACCAGATAAATAAGAATGTCGATAGAATACAGAGTGATAAGCTTCACTCTAAGTCGTGCCAAATTCCTGGATAAATGTGTTGAACTTACCAAACCAGGCTCGAGAAGACTGCTTTAGACCATAAAGTGACCAGCGCAAGCCACATACAAGGCCATGAGACTCCCCCTGAGCAACAAACCCAGGTGGTTGCTCCATATAAACTTTATCCTCAAGGTCACCATATAAAAAAGCATTCTTAATGTCCAGGTGATAGAGGGCCAATGGCGAACAACAACCATGGAGAGAAAAAAGCGGACTGATTCTATCTTAGGCACAGGAGAGAAGGTATCACTGTAATCAAGCCAAAATGTCTGAGTTTATCCCTTGGCAACAAGACGAGCCTTAAGACGATCAACCTTACCATCCAGACCAACCATGACTACATACGCCCAATGACAACCAATAGTAGATTTACCTGAAGGAAGAGGGATGAGCTCCCAAGTACCACTCGTATGTAAATCAGACATCTCGTCAATCATAGTCTGTCTCCATCCTGGATGAGACAATGCTTCACCTGTAGACTAAGGGATGGAAACAGAGGACGAAGAAGATATAAAATCATAATAGGGTGATGACAAATGATGATAACTTAAATCGACATAATGGAGATTAGGATTAAGGGTGGTGTGTATACCATTTCGAAGTGAAATCAGTGTACTAGGAAGAGACAAGTCCGTAGTAGGAGAAGGGTCAGGTGCAGGACGTGAATCAGCTGGGCCTAATGTTGGGTGCAGACGACGATGATATGTCAAGAGTTGTGTTCCTATGGCAGGGAGTGTAGGAGGAGCCACACTAGGCTCCCCAACGATTGGAATGGGTAAGACTTCTATGGCGGAAGGTGAAGGAGGAGCAATAATAAAGTCCTTGAAGGTCGGTATAGGTAAGACCTCAGATATATCAAGGTGGTCAGAATGGTCTGAAGAGGCAAAGAAAGGTTTAGACTAAAAAAATGTGACGTCGGAGGACATAAAGTACCTACGAAGATCAGGTGAGTAACAACGATATCCCTTCTGGACACGATAATAACAAGGGAAGACACACTTGAGAGCACGAGGAGCTAACTTATCTTTCCCAGGGGCTAAGTTATGAACGAAACAAGGGTGACTGGGTAAACAATACTACATATGAAATCTGATTTTGGATGGGAGTTAAAGGCATCCAATTAACCAAATAACAAGCTGTGAGAACTGCATCGCCCCAAAAACGCAACGGAACATGAGATTCAATGAGAAGTGTGCGAGCAGTCTCAATGATATGCCTATTCTTTCTCTCTGCAACCCCATTTTGTTGAGGGGGTATAAGGACAAGAAGTCTGATGAATAATTCCTTGAGAAGTCATAAACTGCTAAACTTGAGAGGATAAATATTCTAAGGCATTATCACTGCGAAAAGTGCAGATGGAAACACAAAATTGATTTTTAATGTCAGTACAAAAATTCAGAAATATAGAAAACAACTCAGAACGATCTTTCATTAAGAAAATTCAAGTACATCTTGAATGATCATCAATGAAACTAATAAAATACCGAAATCCCAAGGTTGAATTGACTCTACTAGGACCCCATATATCATAATGAACAAAAGAAAAAACTGACTCTCCTTGACTCTCAATACTACAAGGAAAGGAGGCTCGGGTATATTTCCCGAGCTGACATGACTCACACTCTAATGTAAATAAACTAGACAAACTAGGCACCATCTTCTGAAGCTTGGATAATCTTGGATGTCCTAAACGTCTGTAAAGTAGGTGTCACACCTCCTTTCGGCGCTACCGCACCCCGCAAAGGGCGTGGTAGAAGGGAGTTTTTTCCAATTAAAGGACAATCGAAACGGGATTTATTATTGAGATTCAGAG
>MU776425.1:4001-14193 GCA_026770625.1 Nicotiana glauca
GGTTCTATTAGATCTTTGATAAATTGATTACAGTAGTGATGGTTTTTAGTACGTTCACCATCAACAACGTACAACAACAGTGATTTTTGTAATGTTGACACAACTCTCTTTTTGTTTTCTAACTTTTCCTATCTTTTGTGACACTTGTAGACTCAAGAATACATTGTTTGTACTAAGAACTAAAAAGGCATAGAAATAGTTTGTGTAGTTGCACAGATCATCTTCTTGAGTTTGCTAGTCTTCTTATATGAGAGTTTGAATA
The DNA here is from genome assembly GCA_026770625.1 of Nicotiana glauca. Lineage (NCBI taxonomy): Eukaryota > Viridiplantae > Streptophyta > Magnoliopsida > Solanales > Solanaceae > Nicotiana > Nicotiana glauca. The sequence goes on from MU776425.1 coordinate 4,264, forward strand.
GTCGTTGCAGATTGATCTTTGATTGAGGCACAAAATTCTCTAAGAGATTTGACCCAAAGGGTGCCTCCGAATCCTACACATGAGATGGGCCGGTTTCGTTTACGTCCTTCCCCTTTCATATCCATATTTTAAGGAGAGATTTGTTGCTTCGATTTAGTTGATCAATCTTCAGTATCTTTAGATTCTGATTTAGTCCTTGAAGTATGGCCTGATATTTTTTAGCAGCTGCACTTGATATGTTTCCTTCTTGAGAGAGCCTCGACGTCTTTTGAGTGAAACTTTAGCTTTGACTTCCTTTTTGATGGATTTGAATTCCTTTTTGATGTTGCATTTGATCTCGTTTCCTTTCTGGTGGACTTACTAGAAGGACTTCCTTTAAAGTAGTGCTACTTCCTAATTTCCTGCAATCAAATAAATACAATTTAGATTTGCACTATTGTCATCATTGAAACTTAGGTATAGTTATGACATTTTTATGGCTTTAAGAGCATGTCAATAACGATGAAATGAAATGTTTAAAGTTAGGACATTGATAAGATCTTTCATCCTTATTGGGTTTTGCCAAAAAAACATGCTCCTTCATCCAAATCTTTCTTGGCCATCTCCATATTTGATCTATGAGACATCACCTCAACAAATATTAAAAGAAGAAAAATTGAAAAAGAGAGATATAATTGATTTAAAAGATTTCCTACGATCGATGATTCCCAAATTAAGCTGATGATTTTGTTTTATAGTCCTTTATAATTATTATTTTAGTTATATGACCTTTTTCACAAGATATCAATAAAGAGTAATACACGAGATCTACAAATAAACGTGGAAAATGTATGATCCAAAATGGGAAAAGGTGATTTGACAACTCAACATGTTCTTTGAAAACGTATATAAGTTTAGGGAAGTTTTCACCAGGTATGCAATAGAAAGAGGTTGTGAGCAGGAGAAGATTACAAATGATAAAAATAGAGTTAGGGTGAACTGCAAAATTAATGGATGCCCTTAGTTGTTTGCAAGCAGAGAGCCCAAATTTGTTGATTTCATTATCAAAACTTATAATCCTGGGCATAACTGCAACAAGACCAACACCAATTCAATGTGCAATACCAAGTATCTTGCAAAGTACTATAGAAGTAGGATAATTTCACAACCGTGCATAAAGGGTTGGGAGATACAATATTTGGCAAAGGGAGGATTTAGGTTTATATGTTGCGAAAAAAATTTGTTTGAAGGCTAGGAGACAAGTATTGAAAGAAGTGATGAGTAATCATGGGAAGGAGTTTGGCAGGATTTATGATTATAGAAATGTCACTTGGTAGAGCACCCTTTGGGCGAGTGTTCAAAGATTGAGAGATTTGGCCTAGTTGCACCTCCATGTTCCGGATAGAGGTATTATGGGAGGCCAATTGAGCATCGGAGTCTTGGTTCTTCTTCATCATTTTCTCGAACATAATCTCTATTTGACCTATATCATTACCCGAAGAACTAGACCCTTGAGATTGAAACGGAGGCGGATTGTTTGGTTGTTGGTACATCGGGGGCCTTTGAAAGCCTTGCCCCTGGTTGCCTTGGTTACCATTGTTGTTCCACCCGCCTTGACCATTGTTGTTCCAATTGTTGTTTTTATTCCCATTCCAATTCCCTTGGATGCCCGAATTATTGTACCCCCAATTTCCGCTTTGGTTGTTGTTGTTCCAATTACCACCACCTTGTTGATTGCCCCAATTTCCTTGGGGTCGCCATTGTTGGTTTGAAGAGTTGCCTCTATTTCTTTAATAGTTGTTAACATATTGAACCTCTTCACTTTGTTAATCATAACACTCATTTGAAAAACCACCACCATCATATTGATCACAATTCCCTTGAGATTGTTTCCCTCTTTGACTTCTCTTAAGCATATTCACTCCTTCCATGGCATTGACTTGGCAAGGATTTCGAACTTGTTGCAACTGCGCCTTCGCCAATTGGTTCATAGTAGTAGTAAGCTCGGCAATATCATGACCATGATTATGCAATTCATTGTGCAAATGGATGACCGTAGGGTCACCTTGGGGCACATTCGATCTACTTTGCCATGCTGAAGAAGTGTCGGCCATTTCATCCAATATATCACAAGATTCATTATAGGGAAGCTTCATAAAGTTGCCTCTAGCCAATTGGTTCACAATGCATTGATTAGTGGTGTTGATGCCACGATAAAAAGGTTTGTTGAATCATCACTTCCGTTATATTATTATTCAGGCACTCTTTCACATAGTCTTTATCATGACCCAAACCCCGCTCCGGTCGTGATGGCGCCTCTCGTGAAGACAAGGCCAGCCAACCATTCTTAAACAGCCTTTTCAACAATAATTAATATAAATAAGCAGTCCAGATACGATATATTATTAATAATTAGCGGAAGCAAATTCCAAACGCAGCCCAAATCGGGGTGTCACAAGTCACGAGCATCTAAAGAAGATTGAATACGACTACCGATCAAAAATAATTTACAAAGTAAAATTCTGGATTCAAAGGACAAGGTCCGGTGCCGCGAACGCCGACGGTCACATTGCTCAGCTACAATAGTATACCTTCAAACAGCTAATAACCTGCTACCGGGTGAACAATACCTGCAACCTCACACGAGGTGCAGGGAGTAAAGTGAGTACTCCAACTCAGTGAGTAATAAAAGTAAATAATAACTAAGCAGCCAGAAATCACGTAAAGCAACCAACATGCTATATAGAAGCCGGGTACGATTTCTGAGAAAACAGTAAAATGAGTGAAATCTTTAGAAATATTTCGGCTCAGTTCAAATCTCTTTCGAAAATGGTCTTTTCAATAATTACGAAAACGGTTTCAAATTAGTTAGTGCTGATTAGCACAGGAAATCCACCCCTCGGGCACAAATACCACAGAATAACAGGTAAAAAGGCAAGAAGTATGCAAAATGAGCACATAAAAGCTTGCCCCTCGGGCAATATCTCAAACTGAGCCAGCCCCTCGGGCTCACTCTCTACAACACTCTCGGCTTCTCGGGCTCTCTCTCTCAAATCACTCTCAGAAACAGTATCACATAACAACCGCTGCGGCGCGCAGCCCGATCCACATATCGCTGCGGCGTGCCGCCCGATCCATAGCTTGTTGTGGCGTGCAACCCGATCCATATGCTTGCTGCTGCGTGTAGCCCGATCTATATGGGTACCCGCGCTCACTGTGGGGGTGCAGACTCCGGAGGGGCTTCTACAGCCCAAGCTCTATATATCACTGTGGCGTGCAGTCCGATCTATATAACATACTGCTGCGGCGTGCAGTCCGATCCATATAATATACTACTGCAGCGTGCAGTCCGATCCATATAACATACTACTGTGGCGTGCAGTCCGATCCATATAATATACTACTGCAGCGTGCAGTCCGATCCATATAATGTACTACTGCGACATGCAATCCAATCCATATAATGTACTACTGCGGCGTGTAGTCCGATCCATATATAATCCTCACATTCAAGCTCTAGGCCTCACATCCTCAGTGTGTCCTCACATCCTGCCCTCGGCTGCAATCAGTCAGAATATCATCACAAGCCCCTCGGGCACTAGTAAAACAATAGTCCTTAGCCCAAATTATAATTTAAGACTCAATATGAGTAAAAGTGGCTGAGTTGTAAAGTAGTGGAGAAATAGTATGACTGAGTTCAGGTAATAAGTCAAAAACAACGAGGAAGACAGTGAAATTAATCCCCGAAGGGTTCAAATAGTTTGCACAAAGCCCAAATACGGCGATCAGCCCAACGACAGTGATAACAAATAAATTCCAGTCAAATACACAGTTAATTAATCAATCGGGACAGACCAAGTCACAATCTCCAGTAGTGCTCTACTCCACGCCCACTATCCGGCGTGCAAGTCACCTCAATATAGCAGTATAATGCACAAATCTGGGGTTTCAAACCCTCAGGATATCATTTACATGTATTACTCACCTCGAACCGGTGAAATTTCTAGCTCGCGATGCCTTTTCCCTCCAAATAGGTCTCCACGCATGTCGAATCTAGCCAAAATCAGAGCAAATGCATCACAATATGCCAATGGAACAATACCCAATCGAAAACAATCAAAAAATAGCAAAAATCTCGAAACTAGCAAAACCCAAGCCCCGAGCGCACTTCTCAAAAAATTATAAAGCTTACATTACCAGATTCCTCGTCTCGCTACGAGTCCGTACATATCAAATTCACAAGAATCGGAGTCCATTTGACTCTTCAAATCACGAATTTTCATTCAGAAAACGCAAGCCCTAGTTCTTCACTTTTTAGCCAAATTTCCATGAATTTAAATGTTGAAATCATAATTAGATGGTGTTTCTAGGCCATGAGACTTACCTCCAATTGATTCCCAGTCGAAACCTTCTTCAATGGATCCCAAAAGCACCCAAGATGCTCAGCAATGGAGGAAAATAACCCCCAAGTTGCGGATGAAATGTTTAATGAAAACCCTTTCTGCCCAGCTATTTCCTTCTATGCGAACGCGAGACCTCTCTCGCGTTCACGATGAACAAAATTCCAACTAACCAAAATTGCCCTTCGCGAACGCATCTGCTCCCCCACGAATGCGAAGGCTTGGGCCCCAGACCTACGCGAAAGCGCCCAGTCTAATCGCGAGCGCGATGAATAACTAGGTTGGGTCCCCTACCTCCTTCTACGCGAATGCGTGCCCAGCACCGCGAATGCGATTCAACAGGGCTTCCACCTACGCGAACGCGTATCCCAAATGCGAACGCGTTGAACATTCTCCTGCCCTCCCAACTTTTCCCTACGCATTCGCGACACACCCACGCGAATGCGAAGAAGGGACTTCTGCAACACCACAGCTGGGAAAAACCAGCAATTTCCTCAAGTCCAAGATGATCCGTTTAGTCACCCGGAATCACCCCGAGGCCCCCGAGATCTCAACCAAAAACACCAACATACCCCAAAACATCATACGAACTTGTTCCAATCATCAAAACACGTCGAACAACACAAAAATCATAAATTCACCACGGATTCAAGCCTAAGTTTTCTTCAAACTTTCGAAATACGCATTCGATCAAAAACCCGACCAAAACACCTTCGAATGACCCGAAATTTTGCACACATATCCAAAATCACCTGATGGAGCTACTGTAATTCTTGGAATTCCATTCCGACCCCTGCATCAAAATCTCACCTATCAACCGGAATTCGCCAAAATACTAACTTCGCCAATTCAAGCCTAATTCTACACCGAACCTCCAAATTCAATTCCGATCATGCTCCTAAGTCACAAATCATCCCCCGAAGTTAACCAAATCATCGAAAATCAATTCCAATCCCTCTAACTCACAAGTCGACGTCCGATTGACTTTTCCAACTTAAGCTTCCTTAAAGAGACTAAGTGTCTCATTTCTTATCAAATCCATTCCAAATCAACTCTCACACACCAAATCAACTCTCACACACCACATACCGATAATGAAATATGAAGAAGCAACAAACGGGGAAAACTGAGCAATAACACATGAGACGATGGGCCGCATCGTCACAGCCCTATACCGCTCCCATATTTCATGCAAGGGTTCCGTTGGCTCTTGCTTGGAGGCCAAAATTTCATCTCGAAGTGCCGCCATATGTTCGGGTGAGAAGAACTTGGCAATAAAATTGTCTGCCAATTCATCCCACATTGTGATGGAATGATTGGTGAGACTTTCTAAGCAATCCAATGATTTACCTCGAAGAGAGAATGGGAAAAGCCTCAATCTAAGTGCATCCTCAGATACGTTCGTCTTCTTACTCCCCCAGCATGTATCTACGAACCCCTTTAAGTGCTTTTAGGCATTTTGATCGGAGGCGCCCATAAAATGCCCTCTTTGCTCGAGCAAGGTCAACATGACATTTGTGACTTGAAAGTTCCCTGCCCGGATTCGGGGAGGAACAATGGCATCGCATACCCTTGATTTGGGAGGAATCTTGGAGCCATTCTTGGCGGTGGTGGAGGAGGGTCTGGAACATTATTGTTCTCATTTGCATTAGCCTGACGGCTTCTACGTTGAGCTTGAGGTAATATAGGAACCTTATCTTGATCAAGATCTTCTACCTCCTCCCCCGTAATCACATTACATTTCCAAGAGGGTCATTAACATTGTGTTCCATTGGTACCTGAGTAATCGACACAAACATAATTAGCAAACAAGAAGGAAAGAAGAACAAAACACAAAACTAACTAAATAGATAGCCAAAACCATTAGCTCCCCGGCAACAGTGCCAAAAAGTGATCGCTGCCAACTCTGCACCACTAAAAAGCAGCGAGAGCGGGTTGCAATAGTTTTTACCCGATATGAGGGTCGAGATCGAATTCCTCAGAGAGCTAGGATTGGAGTTGGGTATCTATCTAGAATAGAGTTGTGTGATTATTCCAAATGTCACTTTCATACATTTTTAGGTTTTCAATTATAAATTACTATTACCAAACTACTAATTTAAGATTGAAACTAGATTATGCTAAGAGATAATTGCTAAAGGTTTTATCTAATGGAAAAAGGGCACTAGGGTAGTCACTTTCACCTAGGTAGGCAATTAACAGGTAATTGCTACTAAGGCTCGATTGACATGATTGGGGAAGTATGCTATAACCGTTGAACGATCATACCCACTCTCATACATCTCGGTAGAGAGAGTGATTTTTCCCAATTGACTCTCTCGAGACCAAATGGGTAGGCAAAATTCCTCAATCAACTAGGGTTCAAGTTGGATAATTACTCTCTCGAGGTTTAACCCTTTAATTGGGACTATAAATTCTCTTGAGCCCATCCCAATTTCTTGTTGGGTTAATTTTGGAGACTTAGGCTCTCTTTCTCAAGAAGAGCCAAGTCAACTTAGCACAAACAAGTGCTTACAACCACCAATTCATAAATTAAACCATAAAATTGACCCAAATAACAAACATCCATAGTCAATCTAACCCTAAATCACAACACCCATCAATTACCCACACTATGGTTGAGCCACAACCTTAGGTAATGAGTCTAGCTACTCATGCTTGATGATAAAAATAAAGAAATAGAAGAAGAAGAAGATATAATAATTAATTACTAAAGTAAAATACAAGAATTTATCGTTGAAACTAAGCTAAGTTGCCAAAAATGGCTACAGATGATGTCCTTACGAGCGCAACTAAGTTCTGGAATTAACTGATGCCCTAAAAATGGCAAAATGTTGTATTTATACTAAGTCAGAAAAACTTGACAAAAATGCCCTTGAGGGGTCAGTGCGGGCCGCAAAAAATGGACTGCGGCCGCACTAGGCTCTTGGACTTGAAGTTTTGGCTCTTTGAACTTAGGCTCCGCGGACCGTGTAGAACGGACCGCGGCCTTAGAGGCAACTAGCGCGGTCCGTATAAACTTGACTGCGGACCGCATGGGCTTGAAGCTGGGCAAATTACATCTCTCTGATCTTCTCTTCCGCGGATTGCACATAATGGTAGTGCGGTTGTGGAGATCCACCGCTGACCGCACATAATAGAGTGCGGCCACGTTGCTTGAAGCCTTGATTTCTGACTCTCTGAATCTTTCTAGTGTGGCACAAAGAGTAGTGCGGCCGCACTAGGCCTGTTCTCCTGTGTTTTGCCTTGTCTTTGGTACTTGTGCAGGTTTCACTCCTTTTGAGCCAACCTTTGACATCTTGTCACTTTATTGATCAGACCTGCAATCAAGCACAACTTATGAGCCTTTTGGGACTATTTTTTATGAAATTATAATCAAAGTGTAAGCAAGAAGGAGTATAAAATGCACCAAAATCCCTAGTTATCAATTTCATGCTTTTCTTCTTCAATTATGAGTAGCTAGACCCATAAGCTAGGGTTGTGGCTCAACCCTAGTGTGGGTAATTGATGTGTCTTGTATTTTAGGGCTAAATTGACTATGGGTATTTGATATTTGGGTAAATTTCATGGTTAATTGCTAAAGTAGTGGCTGCAAACACTAGTATATGTTTAGTTGACTAGGCTCTTCTAGAGAAAGAGAGCCTAAGTCTCCGAAATTGATCCAACAAGGAATTGGGGCGTACTCAAGACATTGATAGCACCAATTAAAGGGTTAAACCTCAAGAGAGTAATACCCGACTTGAACCCTAGTCGCTTGTGCAAATTTACATACCCAATTGGTCTTGAGAAAGTCAATTGGGAAAACTCACATGAACCACCGAGAGCTGTAGAGTGGGTAAATTAGTGCAACGGTTATATCATATTCCCCAATCATATCAAACGTGCCTTAGACTCAAGTACCCATCAATTGACCACCTAGACGGATGTCACTACCCTAGTGCCCTTTAAACTATTTGAACAACATGTTGCATTTAACTCTTAGCTTAATCTAGTTGCATTTACAATTCGTAGTTTGGTAATAGTAGAAGTATAAAGAAAACCCCAAAAATGATTAGAAGTGTAATTTGGAACATATACGCAATCCTAAACTAGATAGATACTCGATTCCAACTCTAGCTATTTGTGGATATTGATCTCGACCCAAAATCGGGTAAAAGCTGCTCTGACCATCTCTCGTTACTTAATTAGTAGTGCGGAGTAGGCCCTGATCAACCACGTCATTCACATGACTATAATAACATTCCCTGACCATAATAGCCGACTTTCCCCCATTCCGATGCTCACAAGGCACCTCATGATACATATAAGTCTTGTTCCAACTCTTTCTATACTGCTATGATGGAAGAGACATGTAGAGATTCATAACCAACTACCGGGTCAGCAAATCATTGAGGCTACACTCCTGATAAGGACATTACCTCATTCTGAACCAAATACTGATCTTGCTTTTTAGTATACTTCATACAATCTGATTGAACTGATCCTAGATCCAATAACTTTGTCTCACCCAGTACGATTTGCTTAGGCAACAATTCACCCCTGACATGACTAGAAGTCTCATATGATGCCACAATGTGCCAATAGGCTATGAACTCGAACGCGATGCATAAGGAAAATGAACTCTGGAAGGGACTACTCAAATCACGCAACTAACACGAACTTTCCTCAGAAAATGGGAAACAAAACACACATAATAGAATATAAGCGACCATAATTATCATTACACTGTTGTGGGGGCAACCTGATCCAAAAAACACCATGGCAGCACGCCACCTGATCCACACATAAAATTCACATAAGGAGATACACATCGAGCTAAATTGCTCATTACAACAACATATCGAATATCGGTCACAAGCACACTAAGTGTATAATACCATCCATGAGGGGATATATAGCGCCATAAGCAAACAAACTCAAGCACAACTGAGGTGCGATATATATTTCGGAACTAAAGAGCCATCCTTCTCACATAACACCATCACTACACGAAACTTCAACACATAGGAAATTTACTAAGCTGTTTTGCAACTCACATGGAACAATATAGCATTACATGAAGTACCAACAACAAATTAAAATCCAACGTTCGAATACTCTTCCATAAGGAGAGTGTTGGCCCAAGTTTAGGTGAAGTTTTGAAGAATGACAAATGAACTCAGTCATGGACCAGGTCCATCATGTGAGGCACAATATTTATCAACCTAGACATGTAAGATACACGTGAATGAGATAACTCTCTGTGATCAAGCAGCAATATCTCCTAAAGTAATTGAAAAGGTTGCATATTGGATAAGGAGAGAAAGTTTCTTCATGGAAGAGGACATAATCCAGATAAAGGATAGGGTTGGAGTTTGTATTGTTCAAGGACTCAACTTCGTTGGAAGATCAGAAATTGAGTCTCAATCAAACACTGATTACTAACTCATTAAATAACAGTGATTGTTCTCTTTTACAGGTATTGCACAAATTCAGAAGTTAAACAAAATTGAGAGAAAAAGAGCGAGGCAATTTTGCACTCAATTTTGCAAGCAATTTATGTGAGATTCAA
>MU776425.1:35177-46025 GCA_026770625.1 Nicotiana glauca
TGGAGACAGATTTAGTGGGGCAATCCCTTATAGCAGGTATGCAACCAACCCTTCTTCTGAAGACTATCTATAAGTAGTATTTAAAAGAATAAATTGAGGTTTGATACTATTTGTGTTCAAAATAGGATACCTCCTAGGTCATTTCTTTTCTCCCCTTCTGCTGTTATAGCTTCAACTTCTTTTAATAGCTGCTTGCTTGGCTTCAAAGCCTTACCATCCCTTCGCCGCCTCCACAGAAAGATTGGTCACTTTCTTTTTTTTGGATTAGTCTCTTAACTAAAATTCTCTCTAAAATGGTACAACAGACGGCGCATCACTGCCTATGCGCTAATTAGCTTCCGATGTATTCTCTGGCATTGATTTTATTAAAGGAAAGGTAAAGCCTTTGCTTCAAGCTTTGAAGCTAAGTTCGCTATTCGGTCAATGATAGGCTTTAGGCCTTACCTTACTCTTTAGGGGTTTACTCTTCTACTTAAGTTCCTAGCTAGGCTGATGCCTTTGCCGAGTCTTAAACTCCGACTTCTAAACTCAAAACTGCCGGAAATGCCCATTTTGAGCTCGCTCAGCGGATGTTCCTGCTGATCTTGACTTTACAAATTGTCAACTTCTGTCTTTCCATATGGAGTCTGGCACTTTTCTTGTCTGTTTTGTCTTTATGTGGCCAGTCTTTCTTTCCCTTTTTCTGATCGAAAGATCTTTTTTGATGCGCTATCGCTATAAAGGTTACAATCTAGGCATTCAAAAGGAGGGTTATTACATAAAAAAATTACATAAGTGATTAGAGCGATTCCCCCTTGCTTTGGAAAGAGTTGACTTCTTCCTGTGCAGGATAGCCACTGACTCTTCTGGTTAATTAAGATATAGGGAAAGGCCAGCGCGTCAAAGTAAAGTCAGGTTTAGTAATCGACTAACTAGTTCAAATACCAGAAGCTAGGTCATAGAAAGTAGATTAGATTCGACAATCTTAAGTAGTGGAGTCGGCCCTTAGCCGAGATACGATACTGTCAGGTAATCACTAGCTTTTGCTAGAATAATATCGTAAAGTCGGAGAGGAAGAAGAATGCCATCGTAGAGGGATCAACGTGTAAACTTGAAGGGATAGGGAACTCCTTTAACTCAATAATGAAAGTTATCCAGTTGAGCAAAATGCACAATCCAATCTCAACAGCACAATAGTTTTTGTAGAATAAAAAACAGTCGAAACTAAAATTTAATAACAAAGCACAATCCATAAATTAGTAAACATACTTATCAATGTTAACTTCGGAAATAGAAACTAAACAAAATCTCGATGTTCAAACTAAACATCAACAAATGATAATGGGATAATGTTCTCAACAAAATTGCTAGCAAATTTTAAGCTAAAATGATTAGGGAACACCAATGTAGTTGGAGCACTAATAAAACTCGTTGTTGCTAAAACAATCTTTGGAATATTGCTCCCTTCTACTTCGATCAAGCTAGCAACCTTCTCCGAATTGGAATTGTCAGAGTTATATTTCATTAGAACGTTGTTAACCTCGTCACTGATTATTACATTGTAGCCCTTTTCATATCTGTCTCCCAAGGTCCAATACCTATACAACTTTTCCCACATTGTAGTTTGCTTTTTGAAAACTTTTGGAAGTGGCGGCCATGGATCGAAATCTTCTAGGGTTGAAAGAATCCCAAACTTCTCTTCGCTGAAGTCAAAGTAGTCAAGAGGACTATAGCACCAATGTCCCTTCCAATAAAGTAGCCCATTGAGGAACACACAATCCCTGAAAAAAGCGGGTGAATACTCATGAAAAGGGGTTAATTTTATTTCTCTCCAGGAGTTGATTCCTAGAGTAAAAATCTTGATCTTTTTTTCAAATTCATCAGAAACATAAAGTAATTTGTATTTTTCTGTGATCGGATCAAATCCTAGATATAATTTAGGAACCTTCGAGTATTCAAACACTTTTACTAGAGAGGATAGCAAAGTTTTAGTCTCCTCTGTGGTAATGTTGTATAAGTAAATTTGAGACTTATGTCATTAAAGATCATAAAGACAAACAAGGCCATTGTTTTGATTTGAGCAGACAACGTATACTACTCCCGTGTATGAATAATGATGAGGCGCGAGTTGTAAAGTAAATCTTTCTTTTAGTTCTGCTCTTGGAGAATTAGAAGAGGGCTGCCCTGATGAGAGAGGAGGAGAAATATCCAGTTGAAATAATAGGCGGGTGGCTGAGGGACGGGCATGAGAACGAGCAATGTTAGACTTGACAAAGTTGGGATCATGTCATATTAAAGTATTCCAAGCTTCAACAACACACTTGAATCGCATGAGGGACTTATCAGGGTTCCATATTAGTATCTTGAATATTATGTCATCCGCAAATTGAACTCTGAAACCATGCTTTTCTTCATCCTTTGACGTCTCGATTTCCCAGACCCCACGTGTGAGATTGCACTGGTTTTGTTTTTGTTGTTGTTTGATATTTCGACTTTTTTTGTGGTAGTAACTTCAAGTTCACTCAATTTTTTATTCATTCCATCTATATTTCTGTTGATACAAATCAAAAAAAAAAAACAAGAGGATATTAACCTAGTAAATTAATTGGTCCTTTAGTTTATAAGAGTACAAATTATGCAGGGATTGTAATAAAGTGAGTAGTAATGCAAAATTAGTATATTTTATATTTGGTTCATTGCATTGAAAATTGGATGTATAGAACTAATTTTGTGTTTGGTTTCAAAATCAATAAAAAAAATTTTAAAATTATATCCTTGGACTTGAGTATCCTAAAAGAGGTTTGAGAAAACTTAAGAGCAAGGGCGATATTGTCTTTTTCGGAGCTTTATCACAGTATGGCTAATACATGAATCTCATGTGCTACAACTCATAAAAGGATTAATTGTGCAGAAATTAAAAAAGAATAAACAGTGAATAACTAAGTGCAATTTTTTATACCATTGATTATTTCTTCTAATAATCAATTATTATATTGGCATAAGTGCAAGTAGAATACTGTATGAGTCAGAATCTGACCGTACGATAACTAACGAGGCTAATCACCTTTTAGGTTAATTCAAGATTAATAAGTGGTACGACCACTCATAATTAACGGTATCTAACCCCTGCCTGATTTGATTAATAAGGCCACGGCCCATCTGCTATCCTGAAGACGAAATCCCAATGTGGTCACGGCCACTAATTGCCAGCTCATGAAGCTCACAACTATAAATACCAAGAGAGAAAATCCTGGGGGGGGGGGGGAGCTCCTCTGGTCCACTTTTCAGGAGAGAGAGAGAAGGAATACCAGGAAACCCATATTGTGGGAAAGAAAGGCACCATTGTAAGGCTCTGAACCTCTTCATGGAGAGGCAGACCAAATCAATATTATCAATAAAGGCTTTTAATATTTCTTCTCCTAACTCTGAGTACTTATTTATCGCATCTTTCATTTGGTCCAACGGATTATTACGATTTGCTATGATTTTCCCGTGACTTACTTGTATTGTTTCACACTCATAAAGTATATGATAACTTTTGAGCCAAACAATTTGGCGCCGTCTGTGGGTATTTCCTAGAAAAATCGCGTAGTTCTTCCCTAGACCAAAAATGAAGAAATGCCAGAAAAGGGAAACAAAAGCAACACAGATCAAACAAGCCAAAGTGGCATGTCGGACAAGGGGAACTCGAAGATTTCCAATCGAGATCCAAGACCTCTCTCTCTGATCTCAGATAGTGCAGACAAGAAGAAGAAGAAGAAGCCACTCCTAAGGGAGGATCTCTGTAAGTCATCTCCCGCATCCCTGATACGAGCTCCGGTAGTAAATCGACACAGAGATATCTTAAGCCAAGAGTCTCCTCAAGACAGCCTATATACCCCCGATGGGAAGACAACGGATAAGCCGCTTAAGGCCTCAAATCAAAATCGAGCTTCAGCACTCAATACCCACAATGTAAGATTCAGGCCATGAGCCTTCGCCATCAAATTCGACTAAGTTCAACAACAGCTGAACTGCACTCAGGACATGAGCCTTCGCCATCAGAACCAGCAAGTTCAGCTGCGGTTGAACCAAGACTCAGGCTATGCGCCTTCGCCATTTATTCAAGGCTATGCGCCTTCGCTAGCAAGTTGAACAACAGTTGGACTAGGACTCTGGCTATGCGGCCTCACCAGCAAGTTCAACTACGGTTGAACCAAGACTCAGGCTATGCGCCTTCGCCATTGAATCAAGGCTATGCGCCTTCGCCAGCAAGTTCAACAATAGTAGAACTGGGACTCAGGCTACGCGCCCTCGCCAGCAAGTTCAACTACGGTTGAACCAAGACTCAGGCTATACGCCTTCGCCATAGAATCAAGGCTACGTGCCCTCGCCAGCAAGTTCAACTACTGTTGAACCAAGACTCGGGCTATGAGCCTTCGCAATTGAATCAAGGCTATACGCCTTCGCCAGCAAGTTCAACAACAAATGGACTAGGACTCTGGCTACGTGCCCTCGCCAGCAAGTTCAACTACAGTTGAACCAAGACTCAGGCTATGGGCCTTCGCCATTGAATCAAGGCTATGCGCCTTCGCCAGCAAGTTGAGCAACAGTTGAACTGGGACTCAGGCTACGCGCCCTCGCCAGCAAGTTCAACTACGGTTGAACCAAGACTCAGGCTATGAGCATTCGCCATTGAATCAATGCTATACGCCTTCGCCAGCAAGTTCAACAACAATTGGACTGGGACTCTGGCTATGCGCCCTCACCAGCAACTTCAACTACGGTTGAACCAAGACTCAGGCTATACGCCTTCGCCATTGAATCAAGGCTATGTGCCTTCGCCAGCAAGTTCAACAACAGTTGAACTGGGACTCAGGCTACACGCCCTTGCCAGCAAGTTCAACTACGGTTGATCCAAGACTTAGGCTATACGCCTTAGCCATTGAATCAAGGTTATGCGCCTTCGCCAGCAAGTTCAACAACAGTTGAACTGGGACTCAGGCTACGCGCCCTCGCCAACAAGTTCAACTATGGCTTAACAAGGACTAAGCCTATGAGCCTTCGCCATCAAAGTTGACCAAAGTCAACAGCAGTTGAACCAAGATTCAGGCTAAACGCCCTCGTCCTCAAATCAAACTAGTTCAACTACAGCTGAACCGGAAGTCGGGCCAAACGCCTTCATCATTGGATTGAGAAAAATCCAACCTCCAATGAATTGAGGCGCAAGTTAAGCACTCTCGCCATTCAAGTAAGTACTCCCGACTCGAACTAAGACCGGAGACACGTAAAGTCCGGCCATGGTCAAACTGCAAGGCCGCATTTTTTATCATCACGACCGACAGTTCAACCGCGCCCGAACTGGGACTAGGGCTAAGTGCCGTTATCGCCAAGCAACGGCTCTGACTCGCTCACCCCGAGTCGAAAAAGGAGATTCGTCAACAATCAAAAACTAATACACCTACCAGAGTCACACTCGAAGGAAAATCACCCCTTCGAGCGAATGCAAAGAAAAATCTGAGGGGGAAAAAGAGGAGGTACAAAACAAATACAAGGCAAATAACAGAAATGAGATCTCATTTATCCATGAAATTAATTATGGGTCATTCCGCTTACACCGGCCAAAGCCGATCAATACAAAGAAAAAGAAAAATAAGTAACACCTAAACGCCAAACGGCGAACAAGACAAGAAAAAATGCATAACATCTTTTTACTCGGCGCCATCTGCGCCACCATCCGCACCATCGTCAACCTCTGGCATCGCTGCGTCAAAACCACAGTCGGTACGGGCCTCACAAGCCTTTTGACGCTCTCCCTCAAAAGCAGCTTCGGTCATGATATCGACCTCCCACAAGTTCTTGTATACATCACATTGGGCCTCGGCAAAAACCCAAAGTTTGCGAGCCTGGCTGGAAGAAATGGCCTACTCCTGTAGGTGTTTATTCTCTCCTTCTAAGGTCGTGACCCGGTCCTCCATAACTTGGGCGTCCTTCTCAAAGACACCGATCTTCTCCTCAAGACTTGCTTCTCTAAATGCCGCAGCAGCCCTCTCCAACGCCCGCTGGGTCTCGTGCATGCGGATAGCTTCCTTCAACACCCCAGCCCTCAACGAGGCATCCCTCACCTGAATCTTCAATGCTGCGACTTCACCCTCCAACGCAGTCACTTTCCCGCTCCATATCGTAGCAACCTCCGCCGTCTTAGCCTAGCTCTAGCGCTCACACTCAGCTGCATCCCTCTTCTCCGCCTCAAGCTCCTCATCCTTCCGACGGAGCTGCCCCTCGAGAGGACTCACTCTACCAAGTGTTTGCTGCACCTGGAGCTCCCGCCTCGCCAGTTCCTCGACCAAGGCCCGATTACGGGGATCATTCCTCAAGTGCGCGTGCATCGCTCAGCACCGATCTCGGTAGCGGCAGTATTTCTCCAATGCCCGCAAAAATATCCTCGAGCGTACGTTGGCTCGACGGATGCTCTCCACCTCCAACAAATAAGACTGCAAAGAAAAGATAACGATCAAGATAAAAGACAAAACTAAGGCAAAGAACAAGCGAACCGACATCATAGTACATACCCTCAAGCCCATCACAACCACTTCATTCATCAATCAGATGTCCGTAACGTCCCTCAATGACGTATTCTCGGCCTCCGAGAACAGCAGCTCAAACTGCGGGACCAAGCTACTCCCTTGGAGCAGTAAGTTTAGCTCTGTAGGAATCTCGACGAAGCGAGACCACCCCTCTGCGCGCATCGCTGAATTGGTGAAACCGTTATGGAATATACGAACGTCGTTGGGTTCCAAGTCGGATTCAAACTCATACTCATCTCCTACAGAATCCCTTCCTCCTTCTGCCATCAGCGAGGTAGAAGCTCCCACCGTAGCCATCGAAAGAAAACTTGCCTCACCAACATTAGCAGCCGCTGAGAAACCACCTCCCGTCTCAGCGGCCGGAACCACCTATTTAGTAGCCGAAGCGACGGCATCGTCATGGCATAAGCCAACCGGGGCAACCCCCATTACGTGTCAGCCCTCAGGGTCAGGCGCCGCAGCCACACTCCGCTCTTCTCCGCATCCACCGGGGGGTGGGGGGAGTGCAAATTAATTACCACAGGAGGAGCCGGCGTGAACACGACCCTACGCCTTATCAATGGCCGCTCCTCCTCCCCGTCTGATGGCGATTCCGCTCTAGGACGCACAACCCCTGATGGCCCCTCATCCCGAAGTGCGGACCGAGCTGGAGAAGGAACCGCTAAAGATTCAACTGATGTCGCCCTCGGTATTGGGCGCGACACCATCGTTGCAGTAAGCCGAGCAATTGTACCCGGCCGACGGAAGGCCAACTGAGAGGCCCTGATGCGGCGTGCCCTCCCTGATCACAGTAGAACAAAGTTGATGAATAGAGTTGAAAAAAAGTGGTACAGAAGAAGAAATCAATTTTTTACCTGCCATAGGCCTACGACCATGCCTCTCCCAGAAAGATGCCCATGTGCGTATCCCCACCGTATGGGGAGCACGGCCTCAACCCACTCACAAATCCCAGCCAACGGAGCCAGCGACAACTTTTTAGCTACAAAATTGACACGAGTTAACGTTTATAAGCACAAGACGTAAGGAGGGGCAGAAAAGGGAATTCGACGATTAAAGAACTTGCGTGCATGATTCCAAGCCTCTGGGAACCCAGTAGAGCACGCCACTAAATGTTCAGTCCTGATGTAGAAGAAATGCTCGAAAGGGCGAGGGTCGACCTCATCATCCAGTTTCACAGTCAAGCCCCTCGCCCCGCGAGGGCACACTCGAATCATAGTACCGCGGACTCTCTGGTGAGCATAGAGGCTAAGCACATGCTGCAGATCAACCACTAGCATTGGGAGCGGGAGCTTAAACCCAAACTTGAAGGGATAGGCGTAAAATATGCAGTATCCCCGACGGTCGGTGTGGACCCTCTCCTCGCTTCTAGCAAGAACGACGTCAGCATAGCTGGGAATGAACCCCTGTCCCCGTAATCGGGCCATCCCAATTTCCCCCATTAACGGGGCTTCATCCACCGGTTCCTCCCCGCCATCGGCAGTGAAATCAGTCATCGGACATCCGGGCAGAGATACTATCTCGTCAACCGATGGAACTTCATCGGTCTCCACCAGTTTTGCACCCTCCCATTGCCGGAGATGGCCCTTCAGCCACCGGAAGAACGTCTTGGGAAGAACTACCTGCCATTGTCGATTCATTAACGAGAAAGAAACAAAGTTTAATGGATAAGACGGAAGTTTTAACGATCAAATAACACAAGGTGAAGGTGAATTAGAAGAAAGAAAAGCCTCTTCGGAATCACTCTCAGATGAACAATGAAATTATGAGAAGTAAATGCCTCAGCCCATCTTTATAGGCAACATAAGTGGCTTTCGCGCAACCAAATAGCCATCATTAGCTGCATGACCAACCACAAACCGGTTTGGTTCTACAGAAACGTGCGTCATTATGACAGGCTCCACGAAATGGCTTCTCAGTCACCAACTGGCATCTCGCCGTCGAGATAGTTGTAACGACCTACGAACATTGAGGAGATGTTCCCGCGTCATCAAAACTTTGGGCGTCACCAAACACGTATCAAGCGTGCCATTACTCCCTTCGGCTACACAACATATGACCAGTCCACCATGGTCGACGGTTATGCTCCCAAACAAACGTAAGGATCTGAGTGCCACAAAGCTCGACCTCACTCGAAGTAAGTTAAAGGGTCAGGTGCCTTCGCCAAAGGGGAGAATTCGACCTTGATCGAACGACGACTTGACAACACAAAAATAAAACACTCACTCTACAAAGCTAAGGGCCGTCGCCAAAGAGAATTCGGCCTCGACTGAAGCGACAGTCGACCTCCCTACCGGGTTTCACAAATTATAGTCGATGAAATTCGCTCATCAAGCTCGTCCGAGGCACGACCTCAATAAGCGGAGGTACTAAGTGTATGGGTCAGAATCTGACCCTAGGATAACTAACGAGGCTAATCACCTTTTAGGTTAATTCATGATTAATAGGTGATACGACCACTCATAATTAACTGTATTTAAACCCTGCCTGATTTGATTAATAAGGCCACGGCCCATCTACTATCCTGAGGACGAAACCCCAATGTGGTCACGGCCACTAATTGCCAGCTCATAAAGCTCACAACTATAAATACCAAGAGAGAAAATCCTGAAAAGGGGGGCCGCCTCCTCTAGTCCACTATTCAGGAGAGAGAGAAAGAATACCAGGAAACCCATATTGCGGGAAATAAAGGCACCATTGTAAGGCTCTGAACCTCTTCATGGAGAGGCAGACCAAATCAATATTATCAATAAAGGCTTTTAATATTTCTTCTCCTAACTCTGAGTACTTATTTTTCACATCTTTTATTTGGTCCAATGGGTTATTATGATGTGCTATGATTTTTCCATAATTTACTTGTATTGTTTCACACTCATAAAGTATATGATAACTTTTGAGCCAAACATATACCATCAGGTCTCTCATACTAGAAATTTCACATATTTTTTGAATATTTCGAAGCACTGTACTGAGCAAAATATTAATACTATAGCTTCACAGACAGATTGAAAATATTTATAGGTAATAATACACGAAGATAGTAATAACGGGAGGGATCGATGGAAAAGAAATAGAGAAAATGATTAAGTTTTAAAACTTCACTCCAAAAAAGCAAAGAAGCAAAAATCAAAATCAAAAAGCAAAAACATTTTTTGCTGAAAAAACTGCCGAATGAATCAAACACTACTAGAATTCCCGTAAAAAGCGACCAAAGATTAGCGACCAAATTTGTTCTGTCAAAAAAAGCGACCAAAGTTAGTCACCAAACTGCCAAAACTAATAAAAAAAATATTTGAAATACTTTAGTGGCAAAAGTTGGCCGCTATTTGGCTGCAAATTTAGTCAAACTGTTGACTGGACTGGTCAGACTTGCTTGGTCAAAGATATACTGAGATTAGCGACCAATTTTGGTCGCTAAAGTGGGACCCACATAAATTTTTTTAATAATTTTATAATTATTTTATAAAACTTATAAATATAAATATATATAATTTAAAACTTACGATCAAAGTTGGTCGCTAACTAAAGGATAAGTTGATAGCGACCAACTTTGGTCGCTAAAATGGTACCCAGTTATAATATTTTAATAAATATATATTTATTTAAAAAAATTATAAAATATAAATAAATACAATATAAAATTTAGCGACCAAAGTTGGTTGCTTAAAGAAATAGAGACCAACGTTGGTCGCCAAGGTGGGATCAAGTTCTAACATTTAATAATTTTTATTATTATTTTAAATATTATATAAAATATAAATAAATCTGATTAAAATTTAGTGACCAAATTTGGTTGATAAATTAAATTCATGTACAGTTAGCGACCAACTTTGGCCGCTAATTAAATTCATTTACAGTTAGCGACCAAAGTTGGTCTTTATATGGTCAAAATTAAAAATCACTTTTGTATTTACTATGTAAATAATATAAATGTAAGTCGTTAATACTTTTGTAATACAAGGGATGAATAGCACTACGAAGCGGGCGTGTGTGTCTACATATGTAATATATATATACTTATGATATACTATGCACTAAGTATAAGTGTATTCGGTAATACTGTACCGAATACAGCTTTTATATATATATATATATAATATATGTACTTTCGTATTATTATGCACTAAGTATAAGTGTATTAGGTAATACTGTGTCGAACATAGCTTTTATATATATATATATATATATATATATAACATATGTACTTACGCTAAGTATAATTGTATTAAGTAATACCGTATCGAATATAGATTTTTTTTATTTATATATATATATATATATATATATATATATATATATATATATA
>MU776426.1:2111-44872 GCA_026770625.1 Nicotiana glauca
TTTGAACCTGTTTTGAATTTGGTTAATAATTTGAACGTAATAAGGCAGAAGAAGCTATAATCAATTGCGATAGCTTCTAAGCCCATAATAATTGATTTTGTAATTATAAATTGGGCTTCCATTAGCCCTGTGCACTTCTGTGCATTCCTTTTATATTAGCCCGAATTCCAGGCCCAAAACATATAGTGGCCTGGATGCAAATGAAATACACAACAAAACTGCATTATTAGTTATTTTAATTAGGGAAAAAACAGTGAAAGAAAACATAGCACAACCTAGGTTTGACCTCTAAAAATACAATGAGATGAGCCTCGTTATAAGCTAAAATACACGGGGCCCTCAAATAATTGTTATAATATTTTTAGACTCGGAAGGACCGTTTAGCTAATTTCACGGTCTTTCCCAAAGTAATAAGAAATAGATACCTTAGGCACAATTTTAATATACATTCTCAAGTACGGGTGAACATTTATGTGACCCAAATCCTACTCTCAACGAAGTCGAAATGTATCTAAAGCTACAGGCGTACTGGTACGGTGTGGTTAAGGAATACATTTTCACGACGTTGCAATTCTTTAAAAAATTGAAAAGCGTAACACTAATACACATAATTAAAAATATATAATTAGAATCAGATAAAAACAAATATAACAGTTGAGCGACCGTGCTAGAACCACAGAATTCGGGAGTCCCTAACACCTTCTCCCGGGTTAACAGAATTCCTTATCCGGATTTCTAGTTTGCAGACTGTAACAGAGTCAAACTTTCCTCAGTTCGGGATTAAACCGGTGACTTGGGACACCATTATATTCTCAAGTGGCGACTCTGAAAAAAAAAACTTAAATAACTAATCCCGTTCCGACTGTCCTTAAGTTGGAAATCCTCCTCTACGCCCTCGCGGGTAAAGTAGCGTATGAAAAAGGAGGTGTGACAGCAACAGTCTAAAAAAAATCCAAAAATAATTCTAATACAAATTCAACTAATCCTAATGAATACAAATGGTTATAGTTAAATTCTATACACATACACAGATCTGATCAGATCAAAACATATATAGCTAATGGAATTTTTAGAACAGCAAATGAACATCCTGTTTCATTGATCAAACTCGAAATTACATCAGTGAGGATAAATGTATACCTGAGCAGAAAATATGAGAAGAAGAAGAATTAGATCTCTAAATCAGCAACAGCAAACAGGAATCATTACAGCAAATTTCAATCACAGCCTCAACACCACCAGAATTAAGCCACAGCAAGATGTAAACTAGAAGAACACGAATTTGACCAATCCAGTGCAAACTCACAGCATTTTTCAATTAACAGAACCAGAGAAAATAGATTTATAACGTTCTAGTTGAATTAAAGGTCAATGAAACAGTGGATTTTTGGATATTTCTACTAATTCTAATCTTTTTGAATTTTGGAGGTATTGAATTTCGAAAATGTTGATCTATAATGGCATAAATTACTTGAAGGATATTTTTCAGATTGCCCAACTTTTTTTTCTTTTTAAAATAAGGCATATTGATGCCTATTTATAGATTTAAATTTGGAGGGAAGTTCAAATTTTATTTATTACACTATGGTCCCTCTTTTATTTCATTTATACCCTTATTCTTTTACTTGTAATTCAATTAACTAATATTATTTATGAAAAATTATGCCAACACCCCAATCTAGAATCTTCTATCCTAGTGTAATCCCCTATTTTCCCTCACTTCTCTTAAAAATCTACCCTATTGCTCTTTTCCTATACCCAAACTACCCTCACTTCCTTAGATTTATTACTAATGGCCCCTTTTAAGATCCCCAAAACACCTTTGAAATCTGAATGTTTTTACTAAGTAACCTACTGCCCTTTTACCCTTTCAACCCTACTGAATTATTTAACTATTAGATTTTACAATTAACTATAACAAACTAATTATCAGAATTAATCAGAATCAACCAATCATTAACTAATTACTATTCGAAATTCAAACAGCTATAACCAAATCAACTAATTACTGTCAAAAAGTACTCAAACTAATTAATCACTAACAATTATCAGAATTGGCTATTATCAGAAGTTAATGAAACGAACAATTAAATTTGCACTTGTTCAATTATAAAAAACCAATTTCACTAATCAAATTATTTACTAAATCAACTTTAATCAGAATCTATTTATTAAAAATCTAATTTTAATATCAGAAATTAAGATGCTATTTAACAAGAATCAATAAATCCTAGTGACAAACAAAAATTGAAAGACAAATAATGAAAAACAATTAAAAATATATAACAATCACATGCAAGAAAATAAAGACAAAGAAACAGAAGAAAAGAAAACTTAGCTTTTTTTTCGTTTATTTGGACAGTCTCTTCTTTCTCTTTTTTTTTTAGTTATCAAAATCTTCCAAGAATCCAGGGAGGTCTTGTGGTCAATTGTGAAAATTTTCTCACCAGAAAATCTTCAAACTTAGTTTCGAGACGTTTTAGTTGGATTTGAAGTTCAAGACTCTTAAAAATGTGTTGAGGAAGGTCAGGAGATGGTTTGTTGTGATTTTTGGTTAGTTTGGGTGAAGTCGTGTTCGCCGAAGTTAGGGTTCCGGCGACACATTTTTGGATATTCGAAGCGAAAGAGAGGAATTCGAAGGAAACGAGGTAGAGGGGTGGACTCAGGGGATCGAGGTGGTTCTGTGGTGTTATTTGGGGGCTGGTTGGTGTAATTGGTGTTTCCCGCCGGTAGGGTTCCGGCGGGGGTCGGTGGGATTTGGGGCGGCTGAGGGAGACGAAGGGTGAAAGGGTGGAAAATATTTTCTGATTTTGATTTAGTATTAGTATATTAAAGTGTAACGATCGCCCCTGACCGTTGGATTAAAACATATCAACGGCTCATATTCTTTGAGCCCTCATACGACATCATTTATTTTTTAATGAGAGCGGGCCATATAACCGCTGGATCAACCAATTTCAAAGGCTGAGATTGAATTTTTCAAAACGGGGTCATTTTGGCTAGGCGGGGCAGATGGGCATGGAGTAATTTTGGGCTGTGCGTATTTTTTGTTTGGGCTTAGGGTATTTAGCCCAAAATTTTAAACAATCCCTTCTTTCTTTTGTATTTATTTTCTCATTTTTGTATTTTTGTTTTGTATTTTTATTTTCTACTTCCAAATTTATTATTATATTTTTTTTCAGATTTATAAAATTGAAAACTTAGACTAATCCAACTAATTAAAGCCTAAAATTAATAACTATATATTTTTTAACGATTTTTAATTAAAAAAATGTTAAAATGAACTATTTTTTTGTGATTTTCTTTAAATTGTTCTAAAAATGAATTAATACCTACTTGAAATTAAATTTCTAATGTAAATACATATTTTGTATTATTATTATTTTTATGAGTTTATTATGCAACTAATTAACACAAAAATGCAACAAATATCAACAAAATTGTAAAAATAATGAAAAATCATTTTACTTGGATTTTAGGAATAATTTGCTTAGGGCAAAAATCACGTGCTCACACGAACGTATGTTTAAGTGGGAGAGAATGTAACGACCCGACCGGTCGTTTTGAGCCCTAGCGCGTCATTCAGCATTCTGAGGCCATGAGCAGCTTCATTTTAGGTGTTATGACCTGGACGCATGGTCGGAATTGAATTTTTGGGAAGTTCAGGATTGATTTGGAAAGAGAATTCTTATTTTGGAAGCTTAAAGTTGAAAGAATTAACTAGGATTTGAATTTTGAGTAAACGACCTCAGAATCGGGATCTGAAGGATCCAGCAAGTTCGTATGATGATTTCGGACTTGGGCGTATGCCCGGTCTGGGTTTAGGATAACCCGGGAGAATTTTGGCAACTAGCGTGGAAGTTAGCATTTTGGAAGAAATTTCATAAGTTTGGCTTGAAGTGCATTTCAGTGTTATCGATGTCCATTTGGGCCCAAGTCTGGGAGCTGCTCCATATGGTGATTATGGAGTTGGGAGCGCAATCGGAAGTGAATTCGGAGGTCTGTAGGTCATTTTGGAGGTAATTGGATAAAGATAGAAATTTGAAGGTTTTTGAGAAGTTTGACCGGAAGAGGTCTTTTTGATATCGGGGTCGGAATCTAATTTCAAAAGTTGGAGTAGGTCCGTAATGTCGAATATGACTTGTGCGCAAAATTTGAAGTCAATCAGACGTAATTTGATAGGTTTAAACATCAAAAATAGAAGTTTGAAATTCTAAATTTCATAAAGCATGGATTGGAGGTTGATTTGTTGTTTTAGCGCTGTTTGATATGATTTGAGGCCTCGAGCAAGTCCGTAATGTGTTATGGGACTGATTGGTATGGTTGGTTTGGGTCCCGGGGGCCTCAGGCGGATTCCGGGTGGCTAACGGATTGAAATTTGGAATTTTGGATAGCTGAAGGGGTCTGGTTGCTGGTATAACCGCTTATGCGGAGGGTTCACCGCAAAAGCGGCCCTACAAAAGCGAGGAATTAAACCGTAGATGCAGTTTTGGGCTGCTAGTGAAGGGACCGCAGATACGGTCATTTTTCCACAGATGCGGGACTGCACATGCGGTGGAGAATGCGCAAAAGCGAAAAAAGGAGGCCTGGTGGGGAACCACATAAGCGGCATTTGGAATGCACATGCAGAACCGTAGAAGCGGTCATAGGACCGCAGGTGCGAAAAGTGCTGGAGGCAGAGAAGTTTCCTTAAAAATCAAAGTTTGGCTCATTTTCACTTCATTTCTTCCATGGGAGCCGATTTTGGAGAAACTTTGGAGTGCCATTTTCATCACCAAGCATGAGGTAAGTGATTTCTACTAGTTTTGAGTATATACAAGGTTTATATATGGATTTAGACTTGGAAAATTGTAGAAAACTTGAGGTTTGGGGGAAAACCTAGAAAACTAGTATTCTTGGATTATGACCAAGATTTTGGGCATGGAATTTAGATAAAATCATATATTTGAGTTCGTGAGGCCATGGGTAATCTTTATCTTCGAAAAATTTCAGATTTCGGGCACGTGGGCCTGAGGGCATTTTTGTCAACTTTTTGATCGGGGTTAGGAATTGTTATAAATTGGATTATAAGGAGTACTTTAGCTTATATTAATGGGTTTACATAACTATTGGCTAGTTTTGGAGCGTTGTGTATTGATTCAAGTCTTCGAAAGGGCATGGAATGCCGGTTATGGATCTTTGGAGCGAGGTGAGTCTCCTTTATAACCTTGTAAAAGGGAATCGTCCCCATATGTGAGTTAATTGGGTATGTGCTCCTATTTGTGGGGTTACGTACGCACGAGGTGGCGAGAGTCCGTGCGTAGCTACTATTATGCTATTGTCCGGGTAGTCTAGGACCCAAAAGCATGATATACTTGGATTAATTGTAAACTTATCGACATTTGAATTGCTTAAATCACCTTGAGTTAGTAAATGAATTTCCACAAAAGATTAAACTTCATTTTGAAAAATCTTTAAAAGAGAATTGGCTTTTATATGGATAATTGTTCCTTGTTGACTACTTGATTGACTGTCTGTGTGTGTTTAATTTTGGAATAGACCGAATGCCTCAGCAGATTAAATAGATTTATCTATAGGCGCGTCGTCGACCCTCGGCAAGTGCACAGTTTATTTTTGTTGGATCGGGTCGTCGCCTCGGCATAATATGGGCATACTTGTATTGCTACCTTGAACTTATTTAAGTTATTATTGCATGTTCATGGTTTGAGAATATTTGGATAATAATAAAAAGGAAAAATCTGAAATTTCCTATAAAAGAAATAATTATTTCCTTGTTTCCTTCTATTGGATTAAAATCATGTTTACAGAAATCCACGATTTAATGTATTATTGACACTATTTTTGGACTACTAGTAAGCATTGAAGTCAACCATCTCGTCTCTACTTCTTCGATATTAGACGGGATACTTATTGAGTACACGTTGTTTTCGTACTCATATTACATTTCTGTGCATTTTTGTTGCACATGTATATGTAACTCTAGCGGCCTACTGGGCGTAGCAGCACGGATGATTCTAGGACTAGGTGAGTTGCATTATTCGAGGAGGCCCGCAGCTAGTATAGTCCCTTCCAGCTTATTGTATTTACCTCCTGTCCACTGTATTCCGGACGGATGTTGTATCTTATTTCCTTATCAGTAGATGCCCATGTACTTGTGACACAGGGTTCTGGGATGGTTTTGAAATATTATGTACTAATTGCTTATTATTTAATTTGAATTGAAGCAGTGATCTTTTTATTTATGAAAAATTGAAGGAAAATATTAGTTTCAAGATTGTTAAAAATGAGAACTTTATCAAGTAATTTGAGTTGGCTTGCCTGACAGCAGTGTCTGGCGCCATCGCGACCCTTAGTGGATTTTGGGTTGTGACAATGGTGGCCCAAGGTCCAAAATCTCCATCACATACCAAACACCTCCACCCATATACCAACCTTCACATCTAACATATTCTCAGCGCGCTACCTCCTATCACACTTATAATACCAAACCAGCCTATTACCATTCACCTCCAAACCATCAAAACTATCAAAAACCCATACCCAATTTTGATCGCAGGACTCCCAAATAATACACCCATATTGTTGAAACCATTGACCAGCTATATGAAAGACTGAAGGCTACCGCATATGTCACCCTGATTCCTGTTGTCGCCATGGAAAACACCTCCTAATAGGTCAACCCGAATAAAACATGCGCATATCATTCTGGCATGAAAGGGCATACTATTGATGAATGTCGCACTCTAAAAGATAAGATTCAAACCTTGATTAATACCAAAGTCATACAAACAAGGGATGATGCACCAAATGTCCACAGTAATCCCCTCCCAGATCATAGGGGTGAATGAGTAAATGTGATAGAAATCGATGAAGAATGGGATCCTGAAAGGTCAATTGGGCTTATTCGGGAAGGTGATGACCCTAAACCTACAGTGATACTCACTCCTATTGTCGTGTAGATACATCCACCAGTCGAAGTTGAAGTAGTTGTATCAGTCCCGTTTGAAATTGAAGTAGCAGCACCTACGACTACACCTGCTCCGTTTGAAGCAGAAGTATCCACACCCTTCACTGTGACGGTAATATCCACACCACCTTTGAAGTGCAATGCCATACCCTCGAATTATGTTGTCGAGGAGAAAGGAAATACAAAAATGGAAAAATCTGGTGCTACATAGGGGGTGACCAGAATTGGAAGGATCTATACACGAACAAATTTAGGAGGAACAAGCAAGGAAGATGCTACCCAAAAACCCGTCATTGAAACTGGTTCAGATGATCTTTGGAGAAAAGTAAAAGTAAGATAATACCGTGTTTTTGATCATCTGAACAAGACTCCCGCCTAGATATCCATCTTGTCGCTGCTGCAAAATTCTGAGGTGCATAGGAATGCTCTGATGAAGGTGCTGAATGAAGCTTATGTGCCTAAAAATATCACCAGTGGAGAGATGGACAAGATCACCTCTCACGAAGATGAACTACCACCTAAAGGATTAAGTCACAACAGGGCACTACACATCACAGTACAGTTTGAGGACAAATTCATCGCCAGAGTCTTAATAGATGGGGGTTGAAGCCTCAAAATTTGTCCATTGACTACTTTGAAAAGGTTGGGTAAAGATTTCTATGATATACAAGCATGGAGTATGAATGTGAAGGCATTTGATGGGTCTCAAAGGGCCACAATTGGGAAAATTAACCTTTGTCTGCAGATGGACTCGACTTGGTTTGATGTTGAGTTTTAGGTATTAAACATATCTACTATATACAATCTTTTACTGGGACGGCCTTGGATAAATGCCGCTGGATTAGTGGATTCTACGCTACACCAGGATGTGAAGTTCGAATGGAACCATCAGGAGGTAATCATTCATGGAGATGGAAGTAATCCCATTTACACAAGTCAAATTGTCCCGCTTGTCAAGAATAGAAGAAAGCTTGCCGGAGAAACTTATCGCCACATCGAGCGTGTCAATGCAATTGAGAAAGATAAATGGTTGAGTAGAAAAATAAAAAGCACACTGGCATGGTCAAGGTATGAACCCAGCAAAGAGCTTGAGAAGAAATTCCAGGGCATTACCAAATTGTCATGGCACAACTTTCGAGCTTGGATATCAGTATACATAGCAAGAATATGATGATTAGTCTCCCCCATGGCGTGGTCCATATTACCCTCTCGAGCAGCTAGTGCCGTATCTGAGTCATACCTTTCACCAAGCCGATACAATATGGGGATCTGCAGAAGAGGAAGCTATGGCTAGGCTAAGGAACCTGTTTCTAGAAGACGGGGATATAGATTGAAATGGGATAGTTGAGGAGGAGGAAGGCGAAGGACATACCATTCAGACCGTGGAAAGGGAGCTGTTCTCAAGAATTGGATTGTCGCGCCATCCCGGCCCCATCGAGTTCCTGGGTAGCTTGGCAATTAGCCTGGCCTATTTTTAAAAGCCATTTTAAGCATTTAATATATTTCCAGTATTTTGTTTCGAAATAATTGTTCGAGTCATCGAGTCATACCTGTTTTGATATTTTTCAAAATTTAATTAATGCATTCTTATTTAGTATGTATTATTATCTTTTATATTTTCCCTCTTCAACATTACTATTTCTTACCTTGATGAGCCAACGACTCTGACATGTAATGAGACAACGCAACATAAGGACAGTGACTCGGAAGAAGAGGATGAAATACCTAAGGAAGTTATCATAGAAGTTGAGAATTTTGAGAACAAACCTAAGTCCAACCTAGACGAAACCAAGGCAATCAATTTGGGACATTCTAAAACCATCAAAGAGACTCGCATACGTATTCACCTATCACCGTCAGAAAAGAAAGAATACACTCAATTCCTATAAGAATATGAGGATATTTTTGCATGGTCATATGATGACATGACCGACCTGAGCACATACATAGTGGCCCATAAGTTGCCTACCAATCCAATGTGTCCGCCGGTAAAGTAGAAACTCAGAAAGTTCAAACCAGACATGAGCCTAAAATCAAGGAAGAAGTCACTAAGCAGATTAAAGCCAAAGTCCTTAGGGTAGTTTACTACCCAACTGGTTAGCCAACATCGTACCGGTTTCGAAGAAAGGTGGGAAAGTCAGGGTGTATGTTGACTATCGAGATTTAAACAGAGCAAGTCCCAAGGACGATTTCCCACTGCCAAATATACACATTCTGATTGATAATTATGCCAAGCATGGACTTCAATCCTTTGTAGGTTGCTTTACGGGTTATCATCAGATTTGGATGGACGAAGAATACGTAGAGAAAATAGCTTTCATTACACGATAGGGTTGTACTTCTACAAAATTATGCCATTCGGTCTAAAGAATGTTGGGGACGCCTATATGAGGGCCATGACGACAATCTTCCATAATGTGATGCACAAGTAAATAGAGGTATATGTTGATGATGTCATCATCAAATCTAATAAATCCACATATCACATAGCAGACTTGAGGAAGTTCTTTGACCGGCTACGAAAGTACAATTTAAAATTGAACCCCGCAAAATGTGCATTTGAGGTTCCTGTTAGAAAATTATTGGAACTTATCGTCAACCACTGAGGAATCGAGTTGGACCCATCAAAGGTTAAAGTTATCCAAGAATTTCCACCACCAAAGAACAAGAAGGACGTGATGAGTTTCATGGGACGTATCAATTACATGGTCCACTTCATAGCACAATCCATAGTAATATGCAAACCAATTTTCAAAATGCTGAAGAAGGATGCTGCAACCAGTTGGACTGAAGATTGTCAAAAGGCTTTTGACAGAATTAAGGAATACATCTCCATTCCACCAGTCCTAATCCCACTGAAACTTGGGAGACCTTTGCTACTCTATTTGTCCGTACTAGATGGGGCTTTTGGATATGTTTTGGGACAACATGACGAGACATGGAGAAAAGAGCAAGTCATATATTACTTGAGTAAGAAGTTCACACCTTATGAAGCACGGTACTCTCTACTAGAACGCACTTGATATGCTCTGACATAGATAGCTCAGAATTGAGGCATTACTTCTGTGCATATACCACATACCTTATATCAAGAATGGATTCTCTGAAGTACATCTTTCATATGCCTATGCCCACCGGGAAGTTAGCCAAGTGGAAAGTATTACTAAGTGAGTTCGATATCATCTATGTAACTCAAAATGCAGTCAAAGGACAACATTGGCAGACCATTGTCACGACCCCAGATCACCCTCTATGAACATATCGTGATGGCATCTAGTTCCTACAACTAGGTAAGACTAACAGTGCGAGAATAACAATTTAACTTGCAAAATAAATAAGTCAGACTAAACATATAAAATAATAACTATATATAAGGTCGCCCGATCTATACAACTATAAACATAAGCGGAAGTTTACAACTCAAACCCAAAACCCGAAAACTCACGGTCAACACAGGCTAATAGAATGTAGTAATCTGCTCTGCACCAGAATGTATAAATAACATGAAAGGAAAGAAAGGAACTATCTACTAAAGACGGAATAGAATAGAGACTCCTGGTCTGTGGACGTAGCAGATATACCTCAAGTCTCAACTAAAACTCTCCACCACAAGGATGATACGCTTGGGAGGAAGTAGGTGGATCTGCACATGAAAAACATGCACAGAAGAGGCGTGAGTACACCACAGCGGTACTCAGTAAGTGCTAAGCCTAACCTCGGTTGGGTAGTGGCGAGGAAGTTCAGGGACCTACTGAGATAAAACATAATAAATAATAGGTGAAATACATAAACGGCCCCTTCAAGTTGTCCTCAACGACCAGCTGAACACCTCAAGTGAGCCTATTTTCAATTAGACCCTTTATTTATTCACAAAAGAAGATCAACTAAACACCTGACCATGTCAGCCCACATTGCGTGAAATCCACTCTCTGGGATGCGAATTTTCAACCTAAAATTAGGTTTTTTCTTTTTTTTTACTAAAATAATATGGACCCCACTTAATATTCACACTCCTTTCTCCTCCAACTCTCTCCTTCACTATTCAACACCCTCCTCTACCCTAAATCACATTTGCTTCCATTACAAAAGAACAAAATTACCAAATATATCATCACATCAAATTCAACAAATTTTTCATTTTTCAACAAATTTTTCTTTCATCCATCCAATTATCAGACACAACAACCATTTCGACGGAAAATGGTGAAGAGAAGACGAAGCAGTGAAATAGAGGAAGTCATAAAATTGGCTATTTGTTCGAATCAACCGCTGTAGCAGCAGATTAGTCAGCAAATCAACCACAGAGACAAAATCTTGCAAAATGCTAAAAATGAGATCGTTTAAGCAAGACAGCAAATCCCTATCTCCATTTTAGGGAAATGATTTGAAATCAAAAGGGTGAAATGCAAGCAAAAATACCAAGTATTCCATAAGTTCCTATGGCAGATAATGATAATGAGGTATGTTGGTTTGGAAGAAAAAGATGAAGGGAGGGGGGGGAGGGAGAACGTTGGAAAATGGTTGTTTCTTCTTTAAATTCATTTTGTATTTTTTGGTTAATTTGTATTAAGTTTTAATTATGAATACACGTGTCGTTCATTGATTGGCTCATTTGGCAAGTGTAACTCACGCATCTGGTATTCTGCACTGGGGTGTCTATTTGATTTACTTAATAGTCACTTAAAGTGTCTAGCTGGAAATGGTCTCAGTTGAGGTGTTCAATTGATCGTTGAGGACAACTTGAAGGGGCACTTTATGTATTTCGCCTAAATAATAGGATAACGAAAACAGTTTAAATAAAGTCTACAGTGAGAATCTAAACCAGATAAATAAGGAAGAACAGTAATGGAAAGCAAAGGTAACAATACAAGGAATACTGCTCTCAACAAGGAATAATATCCGGGATCTCTTGGTATCCCGAGGATCTCTTGGTATCCTCATTATATGGACCAGGGATCTCTTAGTATCCCGAGGATCTCTTGGTATCCTCATCATATATACTGGGATCTCTTAGTATCCCGAGGATCTCTTGGTATCCTCATCTTATACACTGGGGATCTCTTGGTATCCCGAGGATCTCTTGGTGTCCTTATCTTATACCCTGGGGATATCTTGGTATCCCGAGGATCTCTTGGTTTCCTCAATAAGTAAGTCAGGGATATCTTGGTATCGCAATATATAGAAATACATGTGCTAGGGATTACTTGGTATCCTCAATAAGTAAGTTGGGGATCTCTTGGTATCCCAATATATAAAAATACATGTGTCAGGGATCTCTTGGTATCCCGCACCCTCAATCCAGAATATATCAAGTACAGGGGATCTCCCGGGAAGCCGTCCCATAGTCCCAAATTAAAAACACAACAACAACAACTCATAATCTCAGAATAAATGCTAAAATCAGAACAAGTAATAGTAAATTCTAGCCTAACATGCTTCACATAGTACAAATAGTACAGTTAAACAATTAAGCAAGTCAGCTAGACATGTTTCTCTAACCAAGCACATGTTTAAACTTACAGTCTAAAATGAGCAAGTAAACAGGAAATCTCAATTTAAATACTTCAAGTAGAAATGGGTTTACAACAATTAGCTCAAGTACGCGCTTGTAACCTCACGTACGAGGCATTCAAATATTCAAATATTCAAAGATCATGTCCTAAGGGGAAAGGTCCCCCACAAAAGGTTAGACAAGCCACTTACCTCGAACCGGCTCAATAATCAACTAGGAACCACTCCTTTGCCACGAATATCGGACTCCAAATGGCCCAAATCTATTCAATTCAATTACATATCATAAATAATATTGCAAACAACTGATTCCACTATTAAACTTAAAGCTAGGCGCGAAAATAGGTAAAAATGACCAAAATGCCCCTCAGGCCAACGCCTCATAATCGAATGATTTTCACATTTTTAGAACCCTCATACTCTCACGAGTTTAACCGTATAAAAATCTCCCAAATCGGAGGTCAAATGCTCAGTCAAAACCACATAGTTTGGTCTAAGAATGTTTCCCCCGTTTTGATTCCAAATTCAAAATTAGATGATGTATTAAGCTATATATTGATGGAATACAACTAAAAGGGATTAAGGAAACGTTACCCAATGATCTTCTCTTCAAAACCCACTCAAAATCTCACTCCCCTGAGTTCTCAATTGATTTTTCCAACTTTCGAAACTTAGCCCTCGAAATTCCCTTTTTTGAACAGGTGTTTCCGCTTCTGCGAACAAGGGACCGCTTCTGCGGTCCTGCTTATGCGGAAAGTGAGTCGCTTCTGCGGCTTTCCCTTAAGTTACCAGGCTCCACTTCAGCGGTCTTATACCGCACCTGCAGATTCTACTTCTATGGAAAATATGTCGCTTCTGCGGTTTCAATAAAGACCCAAGGTTCTGCATCTGCGGTGGGGGCCTCGCAGGTGCGTAACCGCATATGCGGTAGATCTTCTGCACCTGCAAAAAAGGCTGAGGAGTCCAAATTTTGCATCTGCTATGGTCTGGCCGCTTCTGCGGCTCCACACCGGCGGAAACCAAACCGCAGGTGTGGTTATGACAGGTACCAGAACTTCAGCAGCCCATTCAATTTCAAATCTTTTCGTCAACCACCCAAAATCATCCTGAGGCCCCCGGGACCTCAACCAAAAACACCAATACTACCTAATACCTGATTCGAACTTGTACCAATCCTTAAAACACCTAAAAGAACATCGGGAACCCGATGTAATCAATGATTCAAGCCTAAGAACTTCAAATTCCTTCCAAGTGCGCTTTCGATTAAAAACCTAACTAAAACATGTCCGAATGACCTGAAATTTCGCACACACATCCCAAATGATATGACGGAGCTACTACAACTTCCGAAATTCCATTCCGACCCTCAGATCAAAAACTTACTATTGGATCAGAAACTTCAAAAGTACAAACTTCGGCATTTCAAGCCTAAATGAGCCACAGACTTCCAAAATACATTCCGAAAACACTCCCAACCCCAAAATCACCTAACGGAGCTAACGAAACCATCGGATTTCCATTCCAAGGCCTCCATACTATTCCAATTACGGACAATTTTTCAACTCTTAAGCTCTCATTTAGGGACTAAGTGTCCCAAAACACTCTGAATCCTACTACCGAACGTCCCAGCAAACCAGAATAGCAGAAATGAACTTAGGGGCAGTAGTTAATGGGGGATCGGGGCGTAAATTCCAAAAAATGACCGGTCAGGTCGTTACATCCTACTACACTTAAACATTCATTCGCCCTCGAACGAGCATAGAGAACATACCTGAAGTAGTGAAAAGATGAGGGTATCGGCTGCGCATATCCCGCTCGGTCTCCGAAGTCGCCTCATCGGCTGGTTGGCCCCGCCACTAAATCTTTACTGAAGCAATGTTCTTCGACCTCAACTTTCTGATCTGCCTGTCCAATATAGCCACTGGCTCCTCAACATAAGATAGATCCTTGTCCAACTGGGCTGAACTGAAATCCAACATGAGCGATGGGTCCCCGTGATAACTCCGGAGCATCGAAACATGGAATACCGGATGAACCCCAGCCAAACTGGGAGGTAAGGCAAGCTCATAAGCAACCTCCCCAACTCGCCTCAAGATCTCAAAAGGGCCAATAAACCTCGGACTCAGCTTTCCTTTCTTCGCAAACCTCATGACACCTTTCATAGGCGAAACCCGAAGAAGAAGCGCTCACCAGCCATATATGAAATATCACGGACCTTTCTGTCTGTGTAGCTCTTCTGTCTGGACTGGGCTGTATAAAGTCTATCCTGAATCATCTTAACCTTCTCAAACGCATCCTGCACCAACTCTGTGCCCAATAGCCTGCCTCACCCGTCTCAAACCAACCCACATGATATCTATAACTCCTACTATATAAGGCCTCATACAGAGCCATCTGAATGCTAGACTGATAACTAACTGTTGTTGTAAGCAAACTTGCCAATGGCAGGAAAGGATCCCAACACCCTCCAAACTCAATCACACACGCGCGGAGCATATTCTCCAGAATCTGAATAGTGCGCTCGGACTGTCCGTCTGTCTAGGGTAAAATGCGGTGCTCAACTCCACCCGAGTACCTAATTCCTGCTGCACGGCTCTCCAGAACCGCGATGTAAACTGAGTACCTCTATTCGAAATAATAGAGACCGAAAAACAATGCAGACGGACGATCTCCCGGATATAAATCTCAGCCAACTGCTCTGATGAATAGGTGGTACACACTGGAATGAAATGAGCGGACTTGGTCAATCGTCCACAATGACCCAAATGGCATCAAACTTCTTCAAGGTCTGTGGGAGTCCAAGTACAAAATCCATGGTGATGCACTCCCATTTCCACTCTGGAATCTCTATTTGCTGAAGCAACCCACCGGGCGCTGGTGCTCATACTTCACCTGCTGGCAGTTGAGGCATCTAGACATATAACCAACTATATCTTTCTTCATACGCCTCCACCAATAGTGCTGCCTCAAGTCCTGATACATCTTCGCGTCACTCGGATGGATGGAATACCACAAACTATGGGCCTCTTCTAGAATCAACTCTCCAAGACCATCAACATTGGGCACACAAATTCGGACCTGCATCCTCAATACCCTCTCATCTCCAATGGTCACATCTCGGGCATCTCTACACAGAACCTTGTCCTAAAGGACAAGCAAATGAGGGTCATCATACTATTGCTCCCGGATACGATCAAATAGGGAAGACCGGGATACCACACAGGCTAGAACCCAACTGGGCTCCGAAAGATCCAATCTCACAAACTGACTGGCTAAGCCCTGAACATCCAATGCTATAGGCCTCTCTAAAGCTGTTAAATATACCAAACTACCCAAACTCTCTACCCGGTGACTCAAGGAATCCGCCACCACATTGGCCTTGCCGGGGTGATACAGAATAGTGATATCATAATCCTTCAACAACTCTAACTATCTCCTCTGAAGCATATTCAGGTCCTTCTGCTTGAGTAAGTGCTGCAAACTCCAATGGT
Source organism: Nicotiana glauca (assembly GCA_026770625.1). Classification (NCBI taxonomy): domain Eukaryota; kingdom Viridiplantae; phylum Streptophyta; class Magnoliopsida; order Solanales; family Solanaceae; genus Nicotiana; species Nicotiana glauca. The sequence continues at coordinate 18,081 of MU776426.1, forward strand.
CAGTATAGATCTCACAAGGCACTCCGTACAAATAGTGACACCAGATCTTAAAGGCATGAACAATAGCAGCTAACTCAAGGTCGTGGACAAGGTAGTTCTTCTCATGTATCTTCAGTTCACCCTACTGTCATGTATCAACACAGCTCCAAGGCCAACTCTCGAGGCATCACAGTAGAAAGTATAAGACCTCGAACCAGTAGGCAACATCAAGATTGGGGCTGTAGTCAAAGCTATCTTGAGCTTCTGAAAGCTCGCCTCGCACTCCTCTGTCCACTGAAATGGGCACCCTTCTGGGTCAATCTAGTCATAGGGGATGCAATCGATGAAAATCCCTCCACAAAGCGACGGTAGTAGCTGACCAAACCAAGGAAACTGCAAATATCTGTAGCTGAGAAAGGCCTGGGCCAACTCTATACGGCCTCTATCTTCCTCGGATCCACCCGAATATCCTCACTCAAAATCATATGGCCTAAGAATGCCACAGAACTCAGCCAAAACTCACATTTTGAGAAATTTGCATATAACTTCTTTTCCCTCAAGGTCTGAAGCACGGTCCTCAAGTGTTGCTCATGATTTTCCCGACTCCGGGAATATACCAGTATATCATCAATAAAAATAATAACGAATGAGTCAAGATATGGACTGAATACACTGTGCATCAAATGCATAAAAGCTGTTGGGGCATTGGTCAGCGCAAATGATATAACAAGGAACTCGTAATGACCATACCGAGTCCTGAAGGCAGTTTTCGGGATATCTGGCTCCCAAATCTTCAACTGATGGTAGCATGAGCGCAAGTCAATCTTGGAAAACACTTGTGCGCCTTGAAGCTGGTCAAACAGATTATCAATACGAGGCAAAGGATAACGGTTCTTCACTGTAACCTTGTTCAACTAGCAATAATCAATAAACATACGCATAGAACCATCCTTCTTCTTCACAAACAAGACAGGAGCACCCCACAATGAAATACTAGGTTGAATAAAACCCTTACCAAGCAATTTCTGCAACTGATCCTTCAAGTCCTTCAACTTAGGAGGAGCCATACAATATGGAGGAATGGATATAGGCTCAGTGCCCGGCAACAGATCAATGCCAAAATCAATGTCTCTATTAGGCGGCATGCCCGGAAGATTAGCTGGGAATACATCGGGATAATCCCGTCCCACTGGAATGGAATCAACAGAAGGGGTATCAACACTGACATCTCTAACATAAGCTAAATACGCGGCACACCCCTTCTTAACCATACGCTGAGCTTTAAGAAAAGAGATAACTCTACTGGGAGTGTGATCTAAAGTACCACTCCACTCAATACGCAGAATACCTGGCATAGCCAGCGTCATGGTCTTGGCGTGACAATCAAGAATAGCAAAATGGGGCGACAACCAGTCCATGCCTAAAATAATGTGAAAATCCACCATACCGAGTAGCAATAAATCCGCTGTGGTCTCAAAACCATGAATAGTAACCAAACATGACTGATAAATGCAGTCCACAATAAGAGAATCTCCTACAGGAGTAGAAACATAAACGGGGGCACTCAAAGAATCCCGAGGCACACCAAAATGCGGAGAAAAGTAAGAAGACACATAAGAATAAGTAGAGCGTAGATCGAATAGAACTGATGCCTCTCTATGACAAACCATTATAATACCTGTGATGGCAGAATCATAGGCAACAGCCTCAGTGCGAGCAGGAATAGCATAATATCTGGCATGGCCTCTCGAGAGAGAGCGAACTCTACCTCTGCAACCTCCGCCCCTGGCTGGCTGGGCAGATGGGGTAGCAGCGGGAGCTGTGATCATAGCCTGAGAACTCTGAGGAGCACGTTGTGGCTGAGCAGTCTGTGGAGGTGCACTCCTCCTAAGTCTAGGGAAATCCCTCACCACATGACGAGTGTCACCACACTCAAAACAACCTCTAGGAGGACGTGGTGGATGTGACTGGCTAGGGCCAGGTCTGCTAGACTGACCTCTGAAAGCACCCCGTGCAAGAGGCAGCTGGAAACTAGAGGTGCATAGTAAGGCTCCTAAGGCATAGGCAGAGCTGGAGCACTGTTGGCTGCTGGAAGAGCTGAATGAATGGGGCGACTCACAAAACCCCTACCATGTTGACCCGCTGCTGGGTACGAGCACTAGAGTAGTGGCCCAACTCTCGAGACCTCATGGCCTCTCTCTCCCCTCGCTCACTGGCGAGCATACCCTCAATCCTCCTAGCAATGCTCACTACCTGCTGATAAGGAATGTCCATCTCCAACTCTTGAGCCATGCTAGATCTGATGGGTGGAATAAAACCGTCAATGAACCTGTGAACTCTCTCCCAAACTGTAGCAACCAAAGTCGGTGCATGCCTGGACAACCTGGAATAACGGATAGCATACTCCGAAACTATCATAGCACCCTGGCGCAAATGCTCAAACTCTACGCGCCATGCATCCCTGAGACTCTGGGGCACAAAATCTCTTATAAACATATCCGAGAACCGGGTCCAAGTTAGTGTAGCAGCCTCAACTGGGCTGTTTATCTCATAAGTGTGCCACCAATCATCGGAAGCTCCCCGAAGCTGGAAAGCAGTGAAAGAAACCCCGCTGGACTCCACTATGCCCATAGTATAAAGAATACAGTGACACTCCTCTAGAAATCACAACGCAACGTTTGATGCTAATCCACTGAACACTGGGGGATCATGCTTCTTGAACCTCTCAAGTCTCTTTTGCTCGTCCTCTAAAGCACCTTACCCATCCTCGGGCTAAATTGGATGCTCAACCTGCACTCGCTGCTCAGGAGTACGGACAACGGGAGTCTGTGCTCCTCCCTCGGCCTGGGATGTGGCTGTGGTAAGAGAAAGCAACCCTGCCTGAGCTAAGGTGGTGTACATGCTCATGAACTGAGCCAAAGTCTCCTGGAGCGCTGGAGTAGTAGTGGCAGTAGTAGGTGTGCCAGATGCCTGGGCTCCGGCTGGATCTACTGGTGGTACTTCGGCAGCAGCTCGCGCAGGTGCTCTAGCTGCACCACGTGCACGTCCTCGACCTCTACCCTGGCCCCGGCCTCTGACGGCTATAGTAGGGGGCACGAGTGCCTGGTCATCTTGTATAGCACATGTCCCCACCATCTGTGAGAGAATAAAAGACAGAAGTTTAGAATTGATGTCAAAAATATTGCACGACAAGGAATTCAAATGAAATGAAGATTTTTTCCTATACAGTTACATAGCCTCTCGTAGATAAGTACAGACATCTCCGTATCGATCAGCGAGACTCTAATAAACCGGCCTGTGTTCTGTGACTCCAATGAACCTAGAGCTCTGATACCAACTTCTCACGACCCCAGATCACCCTTCATGAACATGTCGTGATGGCACCTAGTTCCTACAACTAGGTAAGCCTAACAGTGCGAAAATAACAATTTAACTTGCGGAGTAAATAAGTTAGACTAAACATATAAAATAACAACTGTATATAAGGCCGCCCGGCCTATAGAACTATAAACATAAGCAGAAGTCTACAACTCAAACCCACAACCAGGAAACTCACGGGCAACACAAGCTAATAGAATGTAGTAATCTGCACTACACCAGAATGTCTAAACAACATGAAAGGAAAGAAAGGAACTATCTGCTAAAGCGGGAATAGAATAGAGACTCCTAGTCTGCAGACGTAGCAGATATACCTCAAGTCTCAACTAGAACTCTCCACCACGAGGATAATACGCCTGGGAGGAAGTACCTGGATCTGCACATGAAAAACATGCGCAGAAGAGGCGTGAGTACACCACAGCGGTACTCAGTAAGTGCCAAGCCTAACCTCGGTTGGGTAGTGACGAGGAAGGTCAGGGCCCTACTGAGATAAAACATAATAAATAATAGGATAACGGAAACAGTTTAAATAAAGTCTACATTGAGAATCTAAACCAAATAAATAAGGAAGAACAGTAATATAAAGCAAAGGTAACAATACAAGGAATACTACACTCAACAAGGATTAATAGCCGGGGATCTCTTGGTATCTCGAGGAACTCTTCGTATCCTCATTATATACACCAGGGATCTCTTGGTATCCCGAGGATCTCTTAGTATCCTCATCATATACACTGGGGATCTCTTGGTATCCCGAGGATATCTTGGTATCCTCATCTTATACCTTGGGATCTCTTGGTATCCCGAGGATCTCTTGGTATCCTCATCTTATACCCTGGGGATCTCTTGGTATCCTCAATAAGTAAGTCGGGGATCTCTTGGTATCCCAATATATAGAAATACATGTGCCAGGGATCTCTTGGTATCCTCAAACTCGGGGATCTCTTGGTATCCCAATATATAGAAATATATGTGCCAAGGATCTTTTGGTATCACACACCCTCAATCCCGAATATATCAAGTACAGGGGATCTCCCGGGAAGTCGTCCCGTAGTCCCAAATTAAAAACACAACAACAACAACTCATAATCTCAGAATAAATGCTAAAATCAGAACAAGTAATAGTAAATTCTATCCTAACATGCTTCACAGAGCACAAATAGTACAGTAAAACAATTAAGCAAGTAGTCAACTAAACATGCTTCTCTAAGCTAGCACAGGTTTAAACTTAGAGTCTAAAATGAACAAGTAAACAGAAATCTCAATTTAAATACTTCAACTAGAAACGGGTTTACAATAATTAGCTCAAGTACGCGCTTGTCACCTCATGTACGAGGCATTCAAATATTCAAAGATGATGTCCTAAGGGGAAAGGTCCCCCACACAAGTTTAGACAAGCTACTTACCTTGAACCGGCTCAATATCAACTAGGAACCACGCCTTTGCCACGAGTATCCGACTCCAAATGGCCCAAATTTATTAAATTCAATTACATATCATAAATAATATTGGAAAAAACTGATTCCACTATTAAATTTAAAGCTAGGCGCAAAAATAGGTAAAATGACCAAAATGCCCCTCAGTCTAATGCCTCGAACCCTCGTACTCTCACGAGTCTAACCATATAAAAATCTCCCAAATCAGAGGTCAAATGCTCACTCAAAACTCAATAGTTTGGTCTAAGAAGTTTTGCCCCATTTTAATTCCAAATTCGAAATTAGATGATGTATTAAGCTATATATTGATGGAATACAACTAAAAGGGATTGAGGAAACGTTACCCAATGATCTTCTCTTCAAAACCCACTCAAAATCGCCCTCTCCCGAGCTCTCAATTGATTTTTCTAACTTTTGAAACTCAGCCCTCGAAATTCCCTTTTCTGAACAGGTGTTTCCGCTTTTGCGGTCCTGCTTATGCGGAAAGTGAGCTGCTTCTGCGGCTTTCCCTTAAGTTACCAGGCTCCACTTCTACGGTCTTATACCTCACCTGTGGATTTTGCTTCTGCAAAAAATATGCCGCTTCTGCGGTTTCAATAAAGACCCAAGGTTCTGCATCTACGGTAGGGGCCTCGCAGGTGCGTAACCGCATCTCAGGTAGATCTTCCGCACCTGCAGAAAAAGCTGAGGAGTCCAAATTTTGCATCTGCGATGGGTCGGCCGCTTCTGCGGCTCCGCACCTGCAGAAACCATACCGCGGGTGCGGTTGTGACAGGTACCAGAACTTCAGCAGCCCATTCAACTTCAAATCTTTTCGTCAACCACCTGAAATCATCCCGAGGCCCCTGGGACCTCAACCAAAAACACCAATACCACCTAATAGCTTTTTCAAACTTGTACCAATCCTTAAAACACCTAAAACAACGTCGGGAACCCGATTTAATCAATGATTCAAGCCTAAGAACTTCAAATTCCTTCCAAATATGCTTTCGAACAAAAACCTTACCAAAACACGTCCGAATGACCTGAAATTTTGCACACACGTCCCAAATGAAATGACGGAGCTACTGCAACTTTTGGAATTCCATTCCGACCCTCGAATCAAAATCTCACTATTGGACCGGAAACTTCAAAAATACAAACTTTAGCATTTCAAGCCTAAATGAGCTACGGACTTCTAAAATACATTTCGGGCAAGCTCCCAACCCCGAAATCTCCTAACGGAACTAACGAAACCATCGAATTTCCATTCTGAGGCTGTCTCCACACTGTTCCAACTACAGACCATTTTTCAACTCTTAAGCTCTCATTTAGGGACTAAGTGTCCCAAAACACTCCGAATCCTACCACCGAACATCCCGGCAAACCAGAATAGCAAAAATGAACTTATGGGAAGCATTTAATGGGGGATTGGGGCGTAAATTCCAAAAATGACCGGCCGGATCGTTACAACCATCTTGTTGAAAATCCTATAGGAGGAGAGTACGAACCACAAAGATGTATTTTCCTGACAAAGAAGTGGCATTCCTAGGAGAGGACATTGCTTAAGCCTACGACAGTTAGAGAATGTTTTTCAACGGAGCTGCAAACTTCAAAGGAGTGAGTATTGGAGCGGTCTTGGCTACTTTGTTCTCCATGATACAACATCCGATAAGAATTTCACCGATCTCATTCCATTAAGGATACACAGTCATCCAGCTTATTATGCTCACATTGAAGAAGAAACGGACAAAACCCCATGGTTTCACGACATCAAGGAATATTTGGAGAAAGGAGAATATCCAGAGCAGGCAAACCATACTTAGAAACGTACATTGCGTAGACTATCCAATCATTTCTTCCAAAGTAGAGGAATTTTGTATAGGAGAACACCTGATCTAGGACTATTAAGGTGTGTTGATGCCAAAGAAGCTTCCGAGTTGCTCAAAGAAATACATGCCAGAACCTGCGGACCACATACGAACGGTTTTGTTTTAGCCAAGAAAATAATCAGAGCTGGATATTTTTTGATGGATATGGAAACAGATTGCATACGGTATGTCCAAAAATGCCACCAATGTCAGATACATGCAGACATGATAAAGGTACCACCAAATAAGCGCAATGCAACAAGTGCACCTTGGCCTTTTGCTACTTGGGGAATGGATGTCATCGGTCCGGTCGAGCCCACTGCTTCAAACGGGCACATGTTCACTTTAGTGGCCATCGATTACTTCACAAAATGGGTAGAGGCTGCATCTTACAAAGCTGTAACCAAGAAACTTGTCGCAGCTTTTGTCAGGGATCGTATTGTTTATTGGTTCAGGGTTCCCAAGTTCGTCATCATTGATAATGCTGCATATCTCAACAGTGATCTGATGAAAGCCATGTGTGAAACTCTCAAAATCAAGCACAAAAATTCCACAGCTACAAGCCTCAAATGAATGGATCCATGGAAGCTACCAACAATATTATCAAGAAGATACTAAGGAAAATAGTAGAAAATCAGAAGAAAAGGCACGAGAAGTTACCATTCAACTTATTGGGATACCATACCATAGTTCACACATCAATTGGGGCAACTCCTTATTTGTTGGTTTACGGTACCGAAGTTGGTATTCTCATTGAGGTGGAAATTCATTCTTTAAGGATCATACAAGAAGCTGAACTCAGTGATGCAGAATGGGTAAGGAGCCGATATGAGCAATTAGCCCTCATAGATGGAAAAGGGATGAATGCAATATGTCATGGTCAGATTTATCATAACATAACGTCCTGAGCTTTCAAAACCTTACATTATCCTCTTCTCTCAAAAAGTTTTCACCCAATTTGCAAGGGCCCTACATGGCTCACAGGGTACTAACAGGAGGATCACTCTTATTTGTAGAAATGGACAGAGACATTTGGCCAAAACCTATCACTTCAGACGCAGTCAAGAGATACTATGTTTAGATTGTATACATTCATTCATCTGATGTAACTGCACTACGCTTGACCTGATTACCATTTGAAAGATAATACGTTGGCAGCCTTGTGGGTTCGGTCACATCTTAATAAAATCCTCATTTTCCCAGAACCAAAAATTGGGGAAATATTTTGAAGATGACTCTCAAAATTCCGGTGCAAGTCCAGCCAACCTCATTATGTATAAGATAGTAAAAATTGGTGAAGTAACTGGGGCAGAATTTTGAGAAGGATTCTCAAAATTCTAGAACAGATCCAACAAACTTCATGAGATGCAAAACGACCGAAGGATCGCTTACTAAACTGGGCCAGAATTTTGAGGAGGACCCTCAAAATTCTAGCTCAAAGAAGCCGCAATGTCTCTAAAAGTGTCGCAGTTATTAGTTCATTAAATTTATTTGATTATTTACCACTATATTTTCTAAAATAACTCTATTTAATCAAATAAATGCATATTTTACGAAAACTTTATTACTATGGTAGCCAGGTGTTACCCAGGGTAACCCGAACAGGATTTTCAGAGCAAAGAAAAGCAAAACAAGCAAACAAAGACACGAACCAACATCCCATACAAAAGTCACGATTTTTCTTTGAATGTAGGGACAAGGACTAACCACAAGTACGTCCGCCTTAAAATCATTACCTTCAAAACAACCAAGCCACCAAGAGCAAATATATCTCTAGCTAAGAAATATTCTGCTCTTATTCGCTATTTGTCCATTTGCATAAGGCTAAGCCCTGCCTCTCTATTTACATACGCTAAGCATTGCCTTCTTCCTACACGAGGTTAAGTGATTCCTCCTCACCTGTATAAGGATAAGCATTGCCTCTCTTTGCATGAGACTGAGCTCTGTCTCGATCCTTGCATGAGGCTAAGCCTTGCCTCCCTATTTGTATAAGGCTAAGCATTGCCTTATCTTTGCATGATACTAAGCATTTTCTCGATCCTCGCATGAGGCTAAGCCCTACCTCCCTATCTACATAAGGCTAAGCATTGCCTTCTCTTTGCATGAGATTAAGCTCTGTCTCGACCCTCGCATGAGACTAAGACATGCCTCCCTATCTGCATAAGTCTAAGTATTACCTTCTCTTTACAAGATATTAAGCTCTGTCTCGATCCTCGCATGAGGCTAATACCTGCCTACCTATCCACATAAACCTAAGCATTGCCATCTCTTTGCATGAGACTAAGCCTTGTCTCAATTCTTGCATGAGGTTAAGCCTTGCCTCCCTACCTACACAAGGCTAAGCATTGCCTTCTCTTTGCATGAGACTAAGACCTATCTCAATCCTTGCATAAGGTTATGCCCTACCTCCCTGTTTGCATAAGTCTAAGCACTGCTTCCTTATGAGACTAAACATTGTCTCCCTTTGTTTAAGTGTTGCTCTATTCTAAACCTTGCATTATCCTCTTCTCTCGGGGCTAAGCTATGCCCCCAAACTCTGCACAAGACTAAGATTTGCCTTGTTATTGCCTTTGGTATCATGTCTCTGCACCTCATGGGATGATGTATATCCAACTTGTCCAAAGGTGTCATAGTTCGAAGGCATCATCCTTATAGCCTGAAGACACCATGCCATAGCCTGAGGATCTCTCAATACTGCACATCATTATTCAAAGGCGTCATGGTTCAGAGGCACCATTCTCATGGCCCGAGAACATCATTTCATGGCATGTGAATCCCTTATCCCATGATTCATGGCCCGAGAACATCATTCTCATGGTCTAAGGACTTCATCCTCATTGTCCAAAGGCAACCTTCATGCTCCAAATGGAATTTGCATCATATTTTAATTCTCGCAATAATCTATATACTTACACGCATCCTGTTTTAAGTTTTACAGGTAATCCAGGAAGTAACCATTCTTTAAACGGGAGAAACCTTCGCTCTGGTTTCCGCTCATACCATTTACACCCTGCCATTATTTCAAACGTAACCAATCCCCATCAATTACTCGCCTTTAATCTATGACCATTCATATATTTTCCCTGTGATACATCCATAATGATTCATATTCACCTTCATAACTCCGCATAAACCCATCTGATATTATCCTTCCCAAAAGAACACTTTCTGAAACATGCGATTATTCCAATAACAATTCCATCAGTTTTATTCACCGTTGGGTCTAGAACTACACACGACCTGATACCTGTAAAATCAGGGATATGTAGGTAGCTCAGAGACCAGGGTGTGGCCCATATTTTTTCAAAACACCCCATTTGGTCAAAATCGATCATTATTTCTTTACTCGATAACTCTTTCATCCTTCCCGGATAAAGAGGGGCAGCTATTGATACCCAATTTATCCATCATATTTTTTTAATATATATATATATATATATATATATATATATATATATACACTTTCAAAATAGTGCATATGCATCATAACTTGGTTTTAAGACATATACAAGCATTTTTCAGAATTGAAAGGAGTTTTAAATCAATTTATTTCTATATTTTACTATATAAATATTTGTTAATTGCATCACAAAGTATCTAATTTTATCATTTACACACAGAATAGGTTTTAAATACTTTAACATATTTATCATAAATACCTTTGCATTTTTAAGGCTACAATTGCACGTTTTGCAATAATAGCCCATATATATGCATCATTACATTATTTACATAAAAATAACTTTCTATATTTTTATAATGTTAAGTATATGTTTTAGATTATTTTTTCATGCACAGATAACATTTTTACTATTTATTAATTATTTTAATAAATTATTTACTAATTTAATTGGGTATTTAAAATCTAGCCCTTTTTTCTTAATTAATTTTTGGACCTAGCCCAATTATATACACCAGCCCAATACCATAATACCCAATACCCAAATACCCATTAACCCAATCCTTGTACCCGTATAAAAAACCTGACCCAGGCCCCTTATAAACCATAGTAGTTGATCTTTGAAGATCAACGGCTCAAACACCTCCACCACTTTTTAATTAACCCATCCGCCCTTAACCATAATCATTTTTACACCCCCGATGCCCCTAAACGCTCTCATCTCCCTCCCTATCAAACCCTAAAGTCGTTGTCTCACCCAAACACCCCAAGAATCCCTGTTCTAATGGGATTCTTCCATTACTCCCTTACCATTCTAGGGTTCTTCTCTTATTTGGCACCCGATTCTGGAATAACTTAGGTACTTGCCTAAATATGGCAAGTACCCCGATTTGGTTCCGTCTAAATCTGTGTTTACCCTTTGAATTTGGACAATCTCAAGTCCAAGCACGCTATTTGTAATAATTCTCTCATATCTCTCTTGATTCGCTAAGCCCTAAAGTTTTGGGCTTCAGATCCTTTCTACTTTGAACTAAATTTTGTTCAAACTCTGTCTTTTAAGTATTTTCTTCATCTATATTTGCTCTGTTATTATAGATCTTTTGATTTTTTACCGATTCTGTGATTTATTTAAATCTAGGGTTTCAAACCCTTTCTTTTACTTGAATTAAAACTGATTCGATTATGAGTTTCCTTTAATAATCTCTTATATATGTTTATTTGGTACGAATAAATTCTATTCTCTTTTATTCTGGCTGATTTGGTATTTCACCGAAAATTAGGGTTTCAGATCTTTCTAGATCTAATTTAGTTTTTGATTTCTTAATTACTTTTCTTTAATATTGCAGTTTATGTGTCTCTATGCATTTTATTGCAACTCTTTGTTATTGTTGGTTCTTACTTTCCCTAAATTTGGGGTTTTGATTCTTCAGAACCAAACTAAATCTGTTCGATTTTGGTTTTCCTTTTGAATTCTCATGTCTACATTATGTACCTCATTTTATTACACTTTTTTTGGTTTACTGAAAATTAAGGTTTGAAATCTTTTACTGATTTTCCGATACTTTTTCCTTCCTCATATGACTAATACTTTCCTTATTTACCATGAGACTACTTGTTAATTAATATATTTCTTATTATGTTACTCGTTTGATTACATGTTGTTATGCCCTGTTAATTTACTGAACCCTAGATTAATTATTCTGTGATTGATTTCTTTCCTTTTTCTTATATGTTTGATTTCCTTCCTTATTTGGTCATCTAGTTGAATACTAATTAAACCATTTCCCCTTCCCCTCTAAACAAGACTTGAACTCTCATACTCTTACTAATAACTTGGTTCTTTCACTTTGATTCTGTGCTTATTATTTTGGTTTTGGACGGCTGAAAGCCAAGGCCAGATTATTCTGGAACTTAACTGTTGTGGCATATTCACTTGTTTTCTTACTTAACTGGTACGCTCTCATCCTTTGTAATTTCATTCTCCATACTTTGCTCGACTAGCATGTTCTAATTCCAAGTATGATTTTATCATTTCATGTGATTCTATGATCTCATCTAGTCTTATGAATAACATTGTTAGCTTAAGATTAACTAGTTCGAATAATATGAATCCTCTTATAAGTTAGCCTAATGTTTAAATTTTTTTCTTGCACTATTTGTTAATCCTACACTTGTTCTGAACTTAGTATCCCTGTAATACTTTAGCAAGAAATTGGTTCATTAATCCTAACTCTACAGAATTTCATATAGTTACTTAATTCATGTGTCTAGTCAACTTAACTCTTTTGCCTAATTGCTTATATATTTAAACAATGATTTTCCTATGTAGTAGCATGAATGTTTAGCTTACTTGAACTATGTGTTTGAGCATAACTTTGCTTGGTTTAAGTTATGCCTACAATTCTGTGTCTTAAACCCTGTTTCTTCTGAAATCAAACTGTCTTAAAACATGTCCCTTACCGCTTTATGTACTGATTTTTAAACCCCCACTCTTAGTCCCTTAAGTTCTCAATCACTCCAGTGCGAGCACTACTCAGGGTCCACATGAGACTCTTGTGAACTCTGACATACTGGAGACTGGTTTTCCGATCTCTTATGAGCTATCTTATGAATGTATGATTCTGGTGTGAGCATTGCCCTGGGTCCCTGAGGCCCTTGGAAACTTTGACACACTAGAAATCTAGTTCTAATGGGCTATGGATGAACTATTATGATGTGCCTCAAAGGTTGTTATGGTTGGAAGGCTTGGTTCCCATGTTTATTTGGGTCTAATGAAGGCTCCCTATAGTGTCCCATTTCTATTATATAATTCATTTGTTATTTCGATCTGTAATAACAATTGGGGAAATAGTGAATTTGGAAAACTGGGCTTAGTTTTTAATGTTACATGAGAATGGGTAGAAATCTTGCCTATAGGTATCTGTTCCTTTCAAATATTTCCTGCTACTATATGTTAGATATCCTGCCTATAGGTTTATTTGTTCAGTTATGCTCTGTTACTAGGTACGATAGATAACACGCCTATAGGTGTTTGTTTCATTCAATAAATTCTGCTACTGTGTTTTAGATAACTTGCCTATAGGATTTAATTCGTTCAACATATTTTGATTCATATTTTATTAGATATCATGCCTAGAGGATCAAAATAAGTAATTCTGAACAGTCTTCATGTCTCATACCACTGCACCTAGATACCATGTCTATAGAAAATACAATAATTAAATTCAGACCCATTCGCTTAGAAATCATTTCTATAGGATTAATCAATTTTTATGATCACTTAGCTAATATGCATATCCTTAGGAGGTAATAAACAGGCAATCACCAAAGATATAACTCACACTCATATGGATAATAGCCATTTCTGTCAAATGCTAAAACGGGAATTCTTCGTGAATGTTTTTCTAACTACCACTAAAAAGCATGCCTATAGGAGCAAGTAATAATTTTGAGTTTTGTAGTTATCAATTGTCACTCAGATAACCTGCTTGTAGGTTCAAGTGCTTTAACTGAAATCAATTGGCAATTACAGGATCACCTAGAAATTACTATCAGCATGTTTACATTATAGAATTGCCTAAGGTTACTTTTCATAACTGCCAGCACGTTTTAAAATCTATGTTCACGTAGAAATCATGCATGTAGGGTTCAATATACTTAACTTGTATAAGATCTCTCATTATCCGTACCAATCTGACCTGCGTGCATTTTGTTGCTTAATTTGCGGAGGCTAACTTTAGCCCGTACTTGCTTATAAGTGAATGTCCAATATGTTTTGTATGGCACTTAGTTTTATAATTTTGAGAAACCTAAATTGAGTATAGGACAATCCAAGATAGAGGTCTCAACGCCTCCAGGACCATGGGTATGGGGCGGGTAGTGCACGCATAGGATACGAGTTAGAACTGATTAAAGCACTTTAAGTAAAAAGTCAAAGATAGTAATCGGGCAGCAGGAGATGATAATCTGTTCCCGCTAAATAATATGAGTAACACCCCATCTTGAGGGACTTACGAAGTATTATTCATGTTGCACGGGGTGATCCTCCAGGCTAAAAAATTTAGGACCCCCCATCCCTATTAAATAATCCCTCGCTTCTTATTAGACTAATTCATAGTTTAAGTTTGGCCGGGACCCACCATTGTGCATCTCGAGGGGTGCCTAACACCTTCCCCTCGAGTAATTTCGATACCTTACCTGATCTCTGGTGATGTAAACTGGTACAACATGAGTTATCTGCTCTAGGTTCCCTAACGCACCTTAATCAGTTAGGTGGCGACTCTTTCAATTCTGATTCCCTACCCTCTCAGTAAGGAGTTGTCAAAAAATGTCGAAACACGATTTCGAGAGAAAAAGGAGGTGCGACAGTTGTTACATATATAGCAATTCATCTCATTTGATTATATTGGGGAGGGTACTAATTTTAAGAGGAGAAAGTATGAAGAACGTATTAAAACTCTTAGTTCTAGTTGACTACTTTTGATAATATGTCTTACTACTAACATTTTTAATATCTTTTGACTTTCATTGAATTAAGCTTAATTGAAATCAATTATCATTTTCATCCATTAAATTATTAAATTGTCGTTGTAGATTGGTCCTTTTTTTTGCATATTTATTATTGTGGAAGAGGTTGTGAATTCGAGTCTTCCCAAGAGCAAGGTGGGAAGTTATTGGAGGGAAGAATGTCGGGGGTTTATTTGGAAACAACCTCTCTATCCCAGGATAGGGGTAAGGTCTATGTACACACTACCCTCCCCAGACCGCACTAAGTGGGATTATACTGGGTTGTTGTTGTTGTCGTTGATTATTGTAGATCCCAATATTTGAATTCATTTTACTTTATATTAAACAATTATGATATTTAAATTAAATGCCTTAATTTTTATATTCTATTTCAATTCTTTAATTTTTATATATTTAAATAGATTAAATAACTATTAGTTACAACTATTTCTTTTGTTTGAGAAATCATTAGTTAATTTGGATTATATGAACATTTAAGAAGCTATTCAAATTTAATTAGTATATTTAAAGACTTATATATTTACAATAGGGATTAATGTGAGATTTTGAGTTTTAAAAAATATTAATTTAAAAAATAAAATATATCAATTAAAGTGGTTTGACAATTGACACAATGATATGAATATATCTAAAACGAACCTTTGAAAGAGTATAACTTTGTAACCAGTGTAAATAAGTCAATTTTTTTTAAATATCTCATTTATAGATTTCTATTTGTGTAGATGGAATTTGTGCATCGTAGATGGATGTATAATAGGAATTATCCTAATCGTGCGGGGTTAAGGGATGAACTTATTGAAGGGATTGCTGAATTTATTGCTAAGGATCAATGTCACGACCCAAAACTCAAGCCTGTCGTTGTGGCGCCCATCAATGGTACTAAGCCAGCTGACTTTCAAAATATTTTGATATTTCAATAAAAGATAAACCATAAGTTGTTTCATAACAGGAATAATAAATGTTAACTCAGAATAAAAAAAATGCGGAAAAGATTGCCCGCCATCGAGGTGTCACTAAGTCATGAGCATCTAAACATAACTGATCCGAACATAAGATGACTAACAAAGTCTAAAATCTTAATACAATTAAAGGAAAGATAGGGAAGAAGAAAGCAAGGTTGCGAATGCCGGGCGACTACCTCGCTATCTCAGGCAATCATCTCTTAGTACTCCCAATCACCCCAACCTCGCAATCACTCATTCCTCCTAGTTACTCATTCCTGATAATCACTCAGCCTCGGCACTCGGCACTCAACATTCGGCATTGAGTAGGTACATGTGCTCACTTGGGGTGTGTACAGACTCCGGAGGGGCTCCTTCATCCCAAGCGCTATATCAAGCCAATCATGGCATAAATCAATAAAACATGTTGTGGCGTGCAGCCCGATCCCATAAATATCCTCACAATCAGGCCCTCGGCCTCACTCAGTCATCAATCTCTCCTATCTCTCGAGCTCTCAAAAATGAGGAAAAATCTGCCCAAATAGCAATAACATGAAGTATCAGATAGAATAATAGAGATCAAGACATGATATATGAGTAAAAATTGTGACCGAGTACACATAAATATAACAGGTAATTCAGCAAGTAATGCGGGCTCTGTGGGACCACACAGTACCAACACATAGCCTAGACATGGTTTCTAACATGATTTACAATCAATTTCCATAACACATAGAGAACATATAGCTAACAGCATATTGTTCAACTTTACACTTTCCACGGGATGGACCAAGTCACAATCCCCTCGGTGCACACCCACACGCCCGTCACCAATCATGTGCGTCACCTCAAAAATAATCAAATTACATCAAATACGGGGTTTCATACCCACAGGACAAGATTTATAACTATTACTTACCTCAATCCGAGAAAAATCCTACTCCGCAATGCTTTTACCTCTCAAATCGGCATCCAAACGTCCCGAATCTAGCCACAATTCAATACCATTAATATATTCTAAAAGAATCAATTCCACAACAAAACCACTAAATTAGACTCCAAAATCTGAAACTGACTCAAACCCGAGCCCTATGCCCACATCCTGAAATCCAACAAAAGTCACAAAACCCAAAATCCCATTTACTCATGAGTCTAACCATACTAAATTCATAAAAATTCGATATCATTTTCCCATCCAAATTCCCAAAACTCACTCTCAAATTCTCAAGCCCTAACCTCCCAAATTTCACCTCAAAAACTCACTAACTAGGTGTAAAATCAGTGGGGGAACACCATTATTGAACATAAATAAACATAACGAACTCACCTCAGTGATTGCTCCGAAATCCCTCTCAAAACCCCCCAAAATTTCGAGTTGAAAGATGTGAAAATGGAGACAAATACCAAAGTGTTCTATTTATACCTTCTGCCTAGCAAAATCGCACTTGCGGTCCCTTTTGCGCTTCTGCAACACCGCATATCTGACCTAGGCTCCGCTTCTGTTATCAAGAATCGCATCTGCGATCATCGCAGATGCAGAATTAAAATCGCACATGCGCGCCAACACACGCACATGCGCCCACACACCGCTTCTGCGACCATCGCAGGTGAGACGAACCTCTCGCACCTGCGAACTCTGTCAGTCCTTCTTCCTTTCACTTCTGTGGCCATATCCTCGCTTCTGCGGGCTCGCACCTGCGATGAGACATCTGCAAGTGCATTTCTGACAGTTGAGTTCAACTTTAGCAGCCTTCTGAATTCCTAACTTGTTACGTTAATCACCCGAAATCAACTCGAGGCCCTCAGGACCTCAACTAATCATTCAAACATATCCCATAACATCATATGAACTTAGTAAAATCATCAAATCTCCTTGAACAACATCAAAAACATGAATTAGACATGGATAATGTACTTTGAAACATCCAAATTATACAAACGACATCAAACCCTATCAAACCACATCTGATTGACCTCAAATTATGCGCCCAAGTCATAAATGACACCACATACCTAGTCCAATTTCCGGAAATCAAATCCAACCCTGATATCAAAATTTCCACTACAGTCCAAAATCGCCAAAATTTCAATTTTTACTAATTCAAGCCTAATTCTACTACGGAACTCCAAATCACATTTTGCACGCGCTCCTAAGTCCAAAATCACCTAACAGAGCTAAAGGAACCGTCAAAAATTCAAATCCAAGGTCATTTACACATAAGTCAACATCCGATCAACTCTTCCAACTTAAGCTTTCAAATAAAAGACTTAGTGTCTCAATTCACTCCAAAACCTCTCCGGACCCGAACCAACTAACCCGGTAAGTCACAATATAGTTGTAAAACACAAAAGAAGTAGTAAATGGGGGAAACGGGTCTATAACTCTCAAAACTACCAGTCGGATCATAACGTCCTCCCCCTCTTAAACAAACATTCATCCTCGAACGGGTTTAGAAACATACCTGGATCCATAAATAGGTATGGATATTTGTTTCACATCTCCCGCTCCGTTTCCTAAGTAGCCTCCTCCACGGGCTGACCTTTCTACTGCACTTTCATTAAAGTTATATCCTTTTACCTCAACTTGAGAATATATCGCTCCAAAATAGCCACCGGCTCCACATGATAAGTCAAATCAAGATCCAAGTGAGTCGTGCTGAAATCCAAAACATGAGACGGATCGCTAATATACTTCTGGAGCATAGAAACATGAAAAATTGTATGCACACTCGACAAACTAGGTGGCAAGGAAAGTTTGTAAGCCACCTCTCTAATCCTTTGAAGTATCTCAAAAGGCCCACTAAACCGAGGACTCAACTTGTCCTTCTTCCTGAATCTCATAACAGCCTTCATGGGTGAAACCTTTAGGAAGACCTTCTCCCTAGCCATGTAAGACACATGAAGGACCTTTCTATCAGCGTAACTCTTCTGTCTCGATTGTGCCATGCGAAGCCGCTCCTAAATCAATTTCACCTTGTCCAATGCATCCTGAACCAATTCTATACCCATAAGCCTAGCCTCACCTGACTCAAACCAACCCACTAGAGATCTACACCGCCTCCCATATAAAAACTCATACCGAGCTATTTGAATACTCGAATGATAATTGTTGTTGTAAGAAAACTCCGCGATCGGCAAAAACTAGTCCCATGAACCACCAAAATCAATCACGTACGTACGTAACATGTCCTCCAATATCTGAATAGTGTGCTCGGATTGTCCGCCCGTCTGAGGATGAAATGTTGTGCTCAACTCAACCTGAGTTCCCAACACTCGCTGCACGACTTTCTAAAATTGTTATGTAAAATGAGTGTCTCTATCTGAAATGAAAGAAACTGGCAGCCCATGAAGGTGAATATTCTCTCTAATGTAAATCTCAGCCAACCGCTCTGAAAAATAGGTAGTTCTCACAGGAATGAAGTGCGCGGACCTGGTCAGTCAATCCATGTTAGCCCAAGTTCAATTGAAGTTTTGAAGATTGACAAATGAACTCAGGGAAGGACCTGGTCCATCTTGGGAGACATAGTTAGTCATAACCATTGCACATGAAAGGCACGTGAGGAAGATATGTATTGAAGATTGCGTAACAAATATCTTCTGAACGGAATCGAAAAGGTTGCATTGAGTTCTAAGGAGGACAGTCTCCTTATGAAAAGAGAACACAATCCTAAGCTAGGATACGGATGGGAGTTTGTATTGGTTAAGGACTCAAATCGACAAAGGATAAGCATTAGAGTCTCGATCAAACTCTAACAGTTAATCTATTAAATAACCAAGTTGTTCTTTTTACAGGTAATGCACATACGTAGAAGTTAAGCATATTTTGAGAGCAAAAAGAGCAAGTCTGATTTGCAAGCAATATATGCGAGATACAAGTGTGCACGTCTAAAGCTACATGAACTAAGATAGAAGAACCAGTTTCATCATTGTGTTTGAGTCTAGTTCAATTGTAGTAGGTTTTAATATTGTACCTTTCAGCTTTATTAGAAGCAATTGTATTAGGTACTTTGAGTATTCAATTTAGAGTTAACTTGAAGGTGTCACAGTTGAGGCTGTGTGCTACACTGGGATTAGAGTTAATCCTTAGGTTTAAAAAAATTTGTAAATGCAGTTTTTGGCTTAGTGATTTAGTGGAGTTTGGGAAAATCCTACTGAGTAGTAGGTCGTGGTTTTTTTACCTTTTGTGCCAGGTGTTTTCCACGTAAAAATATTTGTGCACTTTACTTTCAGCACTTATTATTCCGTAAACTGATGTAGTTAGAACACTTAGAAGAACCAGGTTCTTCTAACGCGAAAATTAGGTACCACACAAATCACCCCCCCCCCCCTCTTGTGTGGTGTTGATGTTAATAACATCAATTGGTATCAGAGCAGGTTATCCCTGAAGAGGTTAACACCTTAGGAAAAGATCAACATGAGTGCACCACCTGGGAATTGAGAAGGGCAATCCACTGCCAGGCCTCCTCTCTTCAATGGCCTCTACTATTCCTGGTGGAAAAATAGAATGAGGGACCATATCATGGGCGAAGANGAAAAATGCTAAAGCTAAGAAATGGCTAGTGTGGGGACTTGGTCCTGATGAATATAGCAGGATTCAAGGTTGTACTACTGCCAAGGAGATTTGGGACACTTTACAAGTGACTCATAAAGAAACACCTCAGGTGAAGAGGTCAAGAGGAGCACTGTTGTATTCTCAATATGAGAATTTTATTATGAAGGATGGAGAAACTATCGTAGAGATGTATACCAGGTTCACTACACTGACAAATGAACTTGAGTCTCTTGGAAGGGTTATACTGGAAGAAGACGGGGTGGAGAAGATTCTAACTAGAGTTCTGCCAATCTCTTGGGAAAGCAAAATCACTGCTATTCAAGAATCCAAAAACATTGCTACCTTGAAATTGGATGAACTGATTGGTAATCTGCCTGCCTATGAATTGAGAAGGCAAACCTTGAAGATGGATGCTCCAAAGAAAGAAAAAAGTCTGGCTCTCAGAATCTCAGAAGGATCAGATCTTGAAGATGATGAAATGGCTATGATAACAAGAGATTTCAAAAAATATCTTATGAGAGGAAAGGGTCCTTCAAAAGGAACAACATTCAACAAATCTGGGGCTCCTGAGAAACAAACCAATGAGGGGTGTTACAAGTGTGGGAAGACTGATCACCACATCAGAAACTGCCCTCAATGGGAGGTTGAATGGAAGAAAGAAAGAGCAGATAGAAGAAACAGGAAGAAGGAACAGGTTCAACCAAGAAGGAACAAAGGATCAACTAAAGCTATGGTTGCAGCATGGGGAGAAACATCAGATGAGGACTCAGAAAATGAAGCTGAAGATGAGCAAGCTCTTATGGCCATTGGAGAATCAGAAGATGAACAGGAGGTAAGTATTCTACACCTTAAAGAAAAGATTAAGTTCTTGTCTAAAGAAAAATTGGCTGATCTACTGATGGACTTCATAGATGAGTCCGAAATAATAAACAGTGAGAAGGATGTTCTGTCTAGGGAATGTGTTATCTTAGAAGAAAAATGTAAAAGGTTAGAGTCTAGGGCTGATGAAAGTGACAACACAAATACTGAGTTGAAGAACCAGGTTCATCAACTTGAAAACAAGATCCTAGAACTTAGATCTGAAAATAGTAAACTGAAATTAGGGACAGGAAAGAAAAAGGTTGATCAATCATTTCTCACTCTAGAAGAAAATATAGGAAAAATGAAAAATGAACTGTATAAGAAAGATGAATTGATTAAAGTCCTAAAAGAAGATTTAGGAAAGGTAAAGCATGAACTAGACAGAACATGCAAATGGAACAAGGCTTCCGATGCACTCTCCTGGCTGCAAGAACATCATAGTAGCAATAAGAGAGGACTTGGTTTTGGGACACAAGCTCCAAAATGGGATCCCAAAAACAAGTACCTCACTCTTCCTGAGAATAAGATCTGCACACACTGTGGTAAGACTGGCCATTACAAAGATGAATGTAATGCAAAAGAAAAGGCCAGTCAAAAGAACAAAGCCTTTGTTCAAGAAAAGCATAAACTGCCTGGTTGGGCAAAGAAAAATCTAATTCATCCTTTTGCCCATAGAAAGGGACCCAAACTAGTTTGGGTTCCTAAGACTAACCCATGATTTTCTTTTGCAGGTCCAAGTGAAGGGGAGTAGCCAAATATGGTACATGGATAGTGGCTGCTCAAAACATATGACTGGTAACAAGGACCAGTTCCTTTCACTTGAGAACCTAAAAGGAGGTAATGTCTCCTTTGGAAATGGAAAGAAAGGTGAGATCATAGGAGTTGGAAAGGTAGGAAAGACAGACTCTCACTCCATTGAGAATGTTTATTTGATAGATGGCTTGAAATATAGCCTGATAAGTGTGTCACAGCTGTGCGACAGAGGTAACCTTGTGGCTTTCACTTCCACAAAATGTTTTGTGATTAGCCTTACTACTGACAAAATTGTTTTGCAGGGAAGAAGAGTTAACAATATTTACATTGTAGATTTGTCAACTCTTTCTGAAAATGAACTCACTTGCTTGAGTGTGTTAATTAATGATCCCCTCCTTTGGCACAAAAGACTTGGTCATGCCAGTCTAACTCAATTGAACAAATTAGTCTCCAAGGACTTGGTGATAGGGTTACCTAATATCAAGTTCAAGGAAGACAAAGTTTGTGAGGCATGTGCAAGGGGGAAGCAGGTAAGGTCATCCTTCAAACCTAAGAAAATGGTAAGTACGTCTAAGACGTTGGAACTGGTTCATATGGATCTCTGTGGTCCAATGAGAGCCATGAGCAGAGGTGGTAAAAGATATGTAATGGTGCTTGTTGATGATTATTCTAGATTTACCTGGGTGCTGTTTCTAACCTCTAAAGATGAAGCATTTGAAATGTTCACTGCTTTTGTTCAAAAAACCCAGAAACAATTAGGGAATCAACTTGTATCCATTAGGTCTGATCATGGAACTGAATTTGAAAATGCAAAGTTTGCTGAATTTTGTGACGAAAATGGAATAGATCATAATTTCTCTGCCCCTAGAACTCCTCGGCAAAATGGGGTAGTTGAGAGGAAGAACAGGACCTTTGAGGATATGGCAAGGACCATGTTACTTTCCAGTAAACTACCTCATAGCTTCTGGGCAGAGGCTATAAACACTGCTTGTTATATAATTAATAGATGCATGACCAGACCTCTTGTAGAGAAAACTCCCTATGAGTTACTTAAAGGGAGAAAACCAAACATATCCCATATTAGGGCGTTTGGTTGCAAGTGCTATGTGCACAATAATGGCAAAGACTCCCTAGGTAAGTTTGATCCTCAGGAGTGATGAGGGAGTATTCTTGGGATATTCTTCACATAGCAAAGCATATAAAGTGTTTAATAAAAGAACACCATGTGTTGAAGAAAGTGTACATGTTGTGTTTGATGAATCTAACACTCTTTTTGAGAGACAGGAACATGAAGATGAAGCCATTNCTGAGAGAAAATGTATAAAATTCTCTAAAGGATGCTATACCTGAACCTGTTCCTCTGCAGCTTAACAATGAAGGAGAAACTAGCAGGAACCAGCTGGTGGGGAGATCTTACAAGTACTTGAGTTCTCATCCCATTGAGAACATCATCAATGATCCAACATCTGGAGTCAAGACTAGATCACAACTGAAGAACCTATGTGCATTTGATGCCTTTTTATCTCTCATTAAACCTAAAAAGGTGAGTGAAGCTTTACAAGATGCAGATTGGATCAATGCTATGCAAGATGAGCTAAATCAGTTTGAAAGAAGCCAAGTCTGGCACTTGGTTCCAAGACCTAAGGATAGGTCAGTTATTGGAACAAAATGGGTATTCAGGAACAAGCTAGATGAAGATGGAACAGTTACAAGAAACAAGGCAAGGTTGGTGGTTCAAGGCTATAGTCAAGAGGAAGGCATTGATTATGATGAGACTTTTGCTCCAGTTGCTAGACTTGAAGCAATTAGACTCCTCATAGCCTTTGCAGCACATATGGAATTCACTCTTCATCAAATGGATGTCAAAAGTGCCTTCCTAAATGGCTATCTCAAAGAAGAAGTTTTTGTGAAACAACCTCCAGGATTCGAAAGCAAAGAATGTCCTGATCATGTATACAAGCTAGATAAAGCTCTCTATGGTCTCAAGCAGGCCCCAAGAGCTTGGTATGAAAGATTGTCAAAATTCCTTCTGGAGCATGGGTACAAAAGAGGTAAAATTGACAGCACCTTGTTCCTAAGGGAAAAAGGTAAAGATCTTCTTGTTGTACAAATATATGTTGATGACATAATATTTGGGGCCACTACAGATAGGTTAAGTAAGGACTTTGCTAAACTAATGGGAAGTGAGTTTGAAATGAGCATGATGGGAGAACTTAATTTCTTCTTGGGGCTACAGATTAAACAAAGTCCAGATGGAACCATAATCCATCAGCAGAAGTATATAAAGGAACTAATCAAGAAGTTTAAAATGGAAGAATCCAAAGAAATAGATACACCTATAGCAACTGCCACAAAGCTAGATAGTGATAAACCAGGTTCATCAATTGATCAAAATTTGTATAGGGGTATGATCGGTTCACTTTTATATCTTACTGCCAGCAGACCTGACATTGTTTTCAGTGTAGGACTTTGTGCTCGTTTCCAGGCAAATCCAAAAGAGTCACACTTGACAGCTGTCAAAAGAATATTGAGATACTTGAAAGGCACAACTGATCTGTGTCTGTAGTATCCCAAAGGTAGCAATTTTGACTTAATTGGATATGCTAATGCTGACTATACAGGTTTTATAGTGGATAAGAATAGCACTTCAGGTATGGCACACTTCCTAGGGTCTTGTCTTGTATCATGGGCTACCAAAAAGCAAAATTCAGTGGCTCTCTCTACTGCTGAAACTGAATATGGTGTTGCTACATCATGTTGTGCTCAATTACTGTGGATTAAGCAACAACTGGTAGATTTTAGAATTGAAGTAGGGTGCATACCAATATTTTGTGATAACACCAGTGCAACCAGTTCATCACAAAAGGACTAAGCACATAGATGTTAGACACCACTTCTTAAGAGACAACTATGAGAAAGGGTTAATCTCCATAGAATTCTGTGCTACTGATAAACAAATAGCTGACATCTTCACTAAGGCACTAAGTAGGGAAAACATTGAAAGGAATAGGTTGGAGTTAGGGATGATTAAGATCAGATAAAAGGTCCAGTTCAGAATGCTTAATGAAAAAAAATAAAAATAATAAAAATAATAATTAAAAAAAAAATTGGCTAGGAGTTCTTAATTATTGTGAATATTAGACTAATTCCTACTCAGTTTCATACTGTAAATAGTATACTCTTGTGACATGTGTTTATGCGACTCACTAATCTCTTATAAGTTTTCTATTTTGGCATTTGAGGCAAAATCAAGAAAAGTTTCATTTGAAGAACCTGGTTCATCAAATTATGCTCATGAGAAAGTTCAGGTATGTTTCTATTCTTTGCACAATTAGAAAAATTTAATTATCAATCGTGAGCAAGAGTCCTAGATATACCAAACGTCCTAACAATTCTATCCGTTGGGCAAATTGAACCAGTTTCATTGAAACTAGAAGTCTAAGTGTAACGGAACCTTCTCCTTAATTTTAGCAATTATAATTAATCTCTAAGAAGACCGGAACTCTAAATTGATTATACCTCTAAGTGATCTCTGAAAAGGCTGCAGGTTCTGAGTAATCATTATCCCCTTTAAATCCACAAAAATTCACTCCATAACCGTCAACCTTTACAAAACCCCTGATCATCCTCTCTCTCTCTCTCTCTCTCTCTCTCTCTCTCTCTCTCTCTCTCTCTTTCTCTCTCTCTCTCTCTTGTTTCTGAAATGCTCCAACGTTCTTCACATAATCAAAATCTTCTTAGGGTTTTCAGAAATCTTTCACCATGTCAAATCCCCAAGACAACCCTGGTACTCCACCACCTTTTTCACCAAACTCTACCCCATCTACCTCACCTCCCATATAAACCCCAAAACCTAGATTCCGTCGCTAGAAAATGCTGGAAAGAAAAACTGTAACTACTGATTCCCTGAGGAAATCCTTGAATGAAAAACTATAGTCCAGTCAAAAGAAAAAAGTCTCAGCAACAGACACAAATTCTAGCTCTGAATCCGATGATTTCATATCTGCCAGTGAAGGAGATGAACCTGGGTCTTCCGACACTGTGACATATCAAGAAACCCCAAAAGAGGTAAATACTTGCTTTGTTCTTGTTGATGTAATTCAAAAAGCAGAGAGTAGGTATATTCTGATAGGGGCAGCAAAATATGTGTCCGGGACTGATTCTGCAAAATTGGGTAAGAAAAGGAGGAAGGAGGTGATATCTATTTGTAGGAATAAGGAAGAGGGAGTTTCGAAGTCAGGGGGGAGTGGATCAGGAGAGGCTATTGAGGGGTTGGTGAATCTGAGCAAGCAACAAGATGAACGTGGTTCATCTGGGGAGGAGAACTTGGATGACTTATTAAAAAAAGTGGGGGCCAGCTGACCCAAAAAAATGCAAGGCTTCCTCCCAAAGGACCACTGCTGCATCCAAACCAACCAAGAAGAGCAAACCATCATCACCCAAATCTGCTCCTAGGGTTAGAGCTACCCAAAGTAAGGTCAAGGAAAGTGAAGCAGAATTGAAAAGGCTTTAGAAGAAAGTAAGAAAAAGAGAAAAATGAAAGGAAAAGCAAAGGTAGGTGAAAGCTCAGAGGGTGTGGTTGAAGAAGAAGAAGAGATGGAGCAGGTCCATCAAGAAAAGACTACTACTGTGGATGTTCATACCACCAACTCCAAGGGATCCAGAATTTCTGTCAAGAAGCCTTCCAAGCCTGCTGAACATGTTCTTGCCAAAAGAACAAGGTCAGTTGCAAAAGGAAAACAAGTGAAAATTACTTAAGAAGATGATGAATGGAGTAATGATGAGTAAGAAGAGTCAGAGAAGGAACAGGATAGATATGCCATGTTTGGCAAGAGGAAGATTTTGAAAGGGAAACTTCTCAAGGACCTGGAAGAGCCAGGTATGATAAGGCTTCTGACTGCACTAGAAGCACAGGGTTGGAAGGACATGGTCCTTCATATGGATGGAAAATTGGCTAGGAAAGAACTTGTGGAGTTCATGGCAAATGGGACAGTGAAGAATGGGCTGATGATTAGCAAAGTGAAAGGTGTCAAAGTGAAGTTCAATGCAGCAAAGCTGGGAAAGATTCTAGACATTCCTAGTGAGGGATATGATGACTACACAAGGCAGAGGTGG
>MU776426.1:46162-61935 GCA_026770625.1 Nicotiana glauca
GTCTCCTTATGACAAGAGAACACAATCCTAAGCTAGGATACGGATGGGAGTTTGTATTGGTTAAGGACTCAAATCGACTAAGGATAAGCATTGGAGTCTCGATCAAACTCTAACTGTTAATCTATTAAATAACCAAATTGTTCTTTTTAGGTAATGCACATACGCAAAAGTTAAGCATATTTTGAGAGCAAAAAGAGCAAGTCTGATTTGCAAGCAATATATGTGAGATACAAGTGTGCGCGTCTGAAGCTACATGAACTAAGATAGAAGAACCAGTTTCATCATTGTGTTTAAGTCTAGTTCAATTGTAATAGGTTTTAATATTGTACCTTTCAGCTTTATTAGAAGCAATTGTATTAGGTACTTTGAGTATTCAAGTTAGAGTTAACTTGAAGGTGTCGCAACAGTTGAGGTTGTGTGCTACACTGGGATTAGAGTTAATCCTTAGGTTTACAAAAAGTTTTGTGAATGCAATTTTTGGCTCAGTGATTTAGTGGAGTTTGGGAAAATCATACTGAGTAGTAAGTCGTGGTTTTTTCACCTTTTGAGCCAGGTGTTTTCCTCGTAAAAATCTCTGTGCACTTTACTTTCAGTACATATTATTCTGCAAACTGTTGTAATTAGAACACATAGAAGAACCAGGTTCTTCTAACGCGAAAATTAGGTACCACACAAATCACCCCCCCCCCCTCTTGTGTAGTATTGACGTTAATAACATCAATCCACAATCTCCTAAATAGCATAGAACTTCCTCGAAGTCCGTGAGAGCCCAACTACGAAATCCATGATGATTCGCTCCCACTTCCAATTTGGAATCTCTATTTGCTAAAGTAAGCCACCCAGTCTCTAATGCTCATATTTCACCTGCTGAAAGTTGAGACACCGAGCTACAAACCCAACTATATCTTTCTTCATTCTCCTGCAACAACAGTGATGTCTCAAATCCTGATAGATGGAATACCGCGAGTTGTGGGCCTCCTCCAAAATCAGCTCTCGAAGCCCATCTACATTGGGCACATATATATGGCCCAGCATCCTTAACACCACATCGTCTACAATAGTCACATCATCATGCTGAACCTTGTTCATGACGACAATCAAATGAGGATCATCATACCAGCACTCTCTGATACGATCAAACATGGAAGATCGAGAAACCACAGAAGCTTGGACTAGACTAGGCTCTGAAATATCCAATCTCACAAGTTGGTTCGACAGTACTGAACATCAACCGCAAGAGGTCTCTCCCTAACAGGAATAAATGTAAAACTGCCCATACTTACTGTCTTCCTACTCAAGGCATCGGCCACCCCATTGGCCTTTCCCGGATGATACAAAATAGTAATGTCATAGTCCTTTAGCAGCTCCAACCATCTCCTCTATCTCAAATTGAGATCCTTCTATTTGAACAAGTGCTGTAGGTATGATGATCAATAAACACCTTACAAGACTTACCATAGCAATAGTGCCTCCAAATATTCAACGCATGAACTGTGGCAGCCAACTCCAAATCATGAACATTGTAGTTCTTCTCATGGGTGTACAACTAGCGCGAAGCATAAGCAATTACTCTACCATCTTTTATCAAAACACACCAAATGTTGATCCAAGAAGCATTACAATATACGGTATAAAAACTAGAAGTTGATGGTAGAACTAGAATTAGAGTTGTGGTCAAGGCAGTCATGAGCTTCTAAAAGCTCGCCTCGCACTCATCCGAACACCTGAAAGGAGCCCCCTTTTGGGTCAATTTGGTCCAAGGCAATGCAATAGATGAGAAACCCTTCACCAACCGACGGTTGTATCCGGCCAAACCAAGAAAGCTCTTAATCTCTGTAGCCGAGGACGATCTGGGAAAACTCTGGACTGCCTCTATCTTCTTCGAATCAACCTGAATACCCTCGCTGGAAACCACGTGTCCCAAGAATGCCACTTAACTGAGAAGAACTCATGCTTGGAGAAATTAGAATAAAGCTTCTCCTCCATCAACCGCTGCAACACAATCCGCAAATGTTGGGCATGCTCATTCTGGCCACGAGAGTACACCAGAATATCATCAATGAACATAATAACAAATAAGTTAAGATAAGGTTGGAACACATTGTTCATCAAATACATGAACGTTGTTGGGGCATTAGTCAGGCCAAAAGACATCACAAGGAACTCATAATAATCATAACGGGTCATGGATGTTGTCTTAAGAATATTTAAGTCCCAAAATCTTCAACTAGTGATACCCTGACCCCAAATTAATCTTGGAGAACACCCTCGCTCCCTGAAGCTGGTCGAATAGGTCATCTATACGAGGCAAATGATACTTGTTCTTGATTGTGACTTTGTTCAACTGCCTATAATCAATGCACATCCTCATAGTGACATCCTTCTTCTTCACAAATAGAATAGGTGGACCCTAAGGTGACACGATAGGACTAATAAACCCCTTCTCAAGGAGCTCTTGAAGATGCTTCTTCAACTCAACCGGTGTCATACGGTATGGTGGAATAGAAATAGGCTGAGTGCCCGACACAAAACCAATACCGAACTCAATATCCCTATCTGTCGGCATGCTCGACAGGTCTAAAGGAAACACATCCGAAAAATCTCACACCCTCGGAACAGAATCAATAGTAGGGGTATCGACCCTAACATCCCTCACAAAATCCAAATAATATAAACACCCCCTCCCAACCATCTGATGGGCCTTCAAGTATGAAATCACTCTGCTAGGGACATAATCTAAAGACCCTCACCACTCGATCCGAGGCAACCCCGGCATCGCCAATGTTACGGTCATACCATGGAAGTCTAAAATAGCATGACAAGGAGACAACCAATCCATACCCAATATCATGTCAAAGTCAATCATACTAACCAGCAAAAGGTCAACTCTCATCTCAAATCCCCCAATAGACACTACACATGACCGATACACACGGTTCACAACAACAGTATTGCCCACTGGAGTAGATACATGAACATATAAAACTAAAAACACACAGGGTATATCCAGATAATGTGCAAAATATGAGGATATATATGAATAGGTGGAACCAGGGTCAAATAATACAGAATCATCTCGGTGACATATTGAGAGAAGCATGTGATCACTGTGTCTAAAGAAGTAGCATCTGGTCTGGCAGGGAGCACATAGAAAGGGGCCTGACCACCGTCTGATCAGCCTCCCCCTCTAGGGTGACTCCTAGCTGACTGAGCTCTACCCCCAGATAGTTGGGCGAGCCGTGAAGTAACTGGAGTTGAAGATGCAGCCTGACTCCTCTGCTATGCTAAACCTCCAAGACGACGAGGACACTGCCTCCATACATGCCCAAACACCTCACACCCAAAACAACTCCCTAGTGCTGGTGATGGGGACTGAAGGGAGCCCCGAGCACCGGGATAACTGGTAGAAGAACGTGGCATAGAGGAACCCAGGATCGATGGAGCACGGGACAAGCTCTAGGCTGGAAGAGCACTAAGAGATTAGTGGCCCTGATGGGAACTGTGAGAACCATAGCCATATGTTGCACCATGGTGAACCGGACGAGCCATCTGAGCATGTCTTAATGGACGACCCCTACCGTAGTGAAACTGACCTCTAGAAGGAACACAACCATAACTACCTGATCCATGAGGATTCTTGGCCTCCCTCTCAACCGACTCGTGGCGGCGAACAAACACTATCTCTTGAGCATTATCAACCACCTCCTCAAAAGTAGCACCACATACCCTCTCTCCGGTCATAATTATCTGCAACTAATATGTGAGGCCATCCACAAACCTCCTGATCCTCTCCCTATCTGTAGAAACCAACCAAATAGCATGACGGGATAACTCAGAAAATCTTATCACATATTGTGTCACAGCCATATCATCCTGACGCAACTGCTCAAACTATCTATGCATCTCCTCTCTACGGGACTGGGGCACATACATCTCCATTAAGAGAACTGAGAACTGCTACCATGTAAGGGCCGCTACACAAACATGCCTACGCCTCTCATAAGCCTCCCACCAAGTGAAGGCCGCTCTAGAGAACTGAAAGGTAGTGAACGAGACCCCACCGGTCTCCAGAATACCTGTTATACGAAGAATCCTCTAAGACTTATCTAAGAAACCCTGGGCATCCTCACCCTCTACACTGCTGAAAGTCGGAGGCTAAAGTCTAAAAAACCTCTCCAATCTATGTTTCTCATCATCACGCATTACAGGAACCATATAGTCCTGAGCAAGCTCAACCGGCTGGACTGATGGTGCTCCCGGTGTTTGAAGTCCCTGCACCACCTGCTCTAGTGTGCGGGCGGCGGGAGTTTAAGAACCTCCCCTGGCCTGAGAAGTGGTTGATGCATCCAGAACAGAGATAACCTGAGCAAGACTAGTGCACACGGTCAAATCTGAGCTAAGGCCTCCTGAAGACCTGCAATAAAAATAGGCACAGACGGTGCCTGAGTCGGTCCCGCTGGTGCATCTATAACTGGGACCTGATCCTGAACTGGGGCAACTGGTGGATCTGAAGGAGCCACCCTAGCTTCTGTGCGGGCTGCACCTCCGCCCCTACCACGGCCTCTACCTCGATCTCGGCCTCTTACAGCCTCAACTGGAGGTACTGGTGGTTATCTATTCTGACCGGTAGCATGTGTCCTCATGATTTGTGAGAGAATAGAATAACAGAAGTTTAGTTACTAGAATCAATAGATTCACATGACAAGAATTAAAGAATGTGAAGTTTCCTAAGGGTTTCGCAGCCTCTCTAAGATAAGTACAGACGTCTCTGTACCTATCCACAAGACTCTACTAAACCCGCTCATGACTCATGAGACCTATGTAACCTAGGCTTTGATACCAACTTGTCATGACCCATGGCGCCTATCGATGGTACAAGGCCAGCCGACTTTTAAAAATATTTTGATATTTCAATAAAAGATAAACCAAAGTCATTTTCATAACCGAAATCCCATAAAGAGTAAACTCAGAATATAAAAAATGCAGAAAAGATTGCCCGACATCGGGGTGTCACTAAGTCATGAGCGTCTAAACATAACTAGTATGAACATAACACGACTAACAAAGTCAGAAATCCAAATACAACTAAAGGAAAGATAAGGAAGAATAAGGCAAGGCTGGGAATGCCGAGCAGCTACCTTGCTATCTCCAATAATCAATTACGAGGATTATCATCACCCTTCATGACCAATAAATCCTGGATCTGCACACGAGGCACAAGGAGTAACGTAAGTATACCAACTTAGTAAGTAACAATAATAAATAAGGAACTAAAGATAGTGACGATCTACACAGTTTTTCGCTTTATTTTCAGTAGTTTTAGAAAGGAAAATAGTCATGCTTTCCAACTCCAATAAATCAAGTAAAATTAGTTTGTTTAAGTCAAGTTCAAGTAAAACCTTATAAGAATATCTTTCAACAGTTTTCAAAACATGGATATAAGGAAACTGTGTGCATCAATAATGAAATCAGATACTGCCTCTCATGCAATCATATCCCATTCCTCCCAATCACTCCAACCTCACAATCACTCATTCCTACCAGTCACTCATTCCTCACAATAACTCAGAACTAGGCACTCGGTGCTCGTATTCAGGAGGTACCTGCATTTACTTGGGGTGTGTACAGACTCCGGAGGGGCTCCTTCAGCCCAAGCGCTATATCAAGTCAATCATGGCATAAATTAATAAAACATGTGGCGGCGTGCAGCTCGATACCATAAATAACATCACAATCAGTCCCTCAGCTCACTCAGTCATCAATCTCTCCAGTCTCTGGGGATATCATAAATCAGGAAAAATCAGCCCAAATAGAAATAACATGAAGTATCAAATAGAATAACATACTCTAAGACATGATATACAAGTAAAAATTGTGACCGAGTACAAATAGCATATAGCAGGCAATTCAGCAAGTAATGTGGCCTTTGTGGGACCCAACAATACCAACATATAGCCTAGACAAGGTTTCTAACATGATTTATAATTAATTTCCATAACACATAGAGAGCATATAGCTAACAACATGTTGTTCAACTTTGCACCTTCCACGGGGCAACCAAGTCACAATCCCCAAGGTGCACGCCCGCATGCATGTCACCTAGCATGTATGTCACCTCCAAAATAATCACATAACATCAAATCTGGGGTTTTATATCCTCAGAACCAGATTTACAACTGTTACTTACCTCAATCCGAGCAAAATCCTACTCTGCAATGTCTCCTCTCGAATCGACCTCCAAAAGTCCCGAATCTAGACACAATTAATACAATACCATTAATATATGCTAAAGGAATCAATTCCACAAGAAAACTACTAAATTAGACTCCAAAATACAAAATCGACTCAAACTCGGGCCCCGGACCCATGTCTCAAAATCCAAAAAAAAAAATCACATTCACTCACGAGTCTAACCATACTAAATTCATCAAAATCTGACATCATTTTCTCCTCCAAATCCCCAAAACTCACTCTCCAATTCTCAAGCCCTAACCTCCCAAATTTCACCTCAAAAACTCACCAACTAGGTGTAAAATCAGTGGGGGGGAACACCATTAATGAACATAAATAAACATAAGGAACTCACCTCAGCGATTGATCTGTAACCCCTCTCGAAAACTCCCAAAATCCGAGCTCAAAGATGTGAAAATAGGGGAAAATCCCAAAATGTTCTATTTATACCTTCTGCCCAACAAATTCGCACATGCGGTCCCTTTTGCGCTTCTGCGACACTGCATCTGCGGACCAAGATCGGATTCTATAGAGAATCGCTTAAATCCACCCCATGCTCCTGCTATCAAGAACAGTATCTCTTATCATTGCAGGTGCGGAATTAACATCGCACCTACGGGCCAACACACGCACCTGCGCCTACACACCGCTTCTGCGACCATCGTAGGTGCGGTAAACCCCTCGTACCTGTGAACTCTTCCAATCCGTCTTCCTTTTGATTTTGTGGCCATATCCCCACTTCTGCAGGCTCGCACCTGCAACGAGACATCCACAGACTGTTTATGATAGCTGAGTTCAACTTCAATAGCTTTCCATAGTCCAAACTTGTTCCATTAATCACTCAAATCAACCCAAGGCTCTCGGGACCTCAACCAATCATACCAACATATCCCATAGAATCCATGAACTTAGTCAAATCATCATAGCACCTCGAACAACATCAAAAATATGAATCACACACGGATTCAAGCCTAATGAACTTCGAAACTTCTAAATTCTACAAACGACATCAAAACCTAACAGACCACATCCGATTGACCTCAAATTTTGCACCCAAGTCATAAATGACACCACGGACCTAGTCCAACTTTCAAAAATCAAATCCGACTCTAATATCAAAAATTTCCACTAATGTCCAAAATCACCAAAATTTCAACTTTAATCAATTCAAGCCTAATTATACTACGGACCTCCAAATCACATTTCGGATGCGCTCCTAAGTCCAAAATCACCTAGCAGAGCTTACGAAACCATCAAAATTTAAATCTAAAGTCGTTTACATAAGTCAACATCTGGTCAACTCTTCCAACTTAGCTTTCAATAAAAGTTTATGTATCTCAATTCACTCCAAAACCTCTTTGGACCCGAACCAACTAACCCAGTAAGTCATAATATAGTTGTAAACCACAAGAGGAGTAGGAAATGAAAGAAAGGGGATATAACTCTCAAAATAATCGGTCGGGTCATTACACTCAAACACTTATTGATTTTCTTATTGGGGGAAGAATTAGGTGTCCTTGTGAGAAATATAAGTGTGTTAAGAGATTGAAATCGGACGAAGTTAAAGTTCATCTCTATAAGACAGGGTTTGTAGAAAATTATTATATATGGATTATTCATAGGGAGAATCATGCTAGTTTAGATGATGTTAACTTTCATAATTCTTTTGGTGGTGAGGGTAGCCCCATTGCGGAGCAAAAGGGTGGAAGAATAGCAACAAACTCAGCCTCCTTCAACTCAATCAACGCTTGATGATCTGGCTTCATTGTGGACAGAGGTTGTGGGTGAAGTAAACAAAGGCAGAGTCTACGGACTTGGAGTACGTCGACCTACAGGTCATCAAACCCCAATCTTAGCTAATTCTTCTTCTTCTCAAAATCAAGAATGGATGGAATATATGAGAAAGGAAATTCGTAATTTGAAGTAACAAAAGGAAATTCGTAATTTGAAGTAACAATTGGACTTCCAATTTGGAACATTTGTTAAGATGCAGAAATTCATCAGAAAACATGGGCATGATTTATCTGATGATGAGGATGAACAAACTGAATCCGATATGTAGTAGTTTAGGTGTGGTATTTTGGTTGATTGGTAAACTTGACTGTGAGACAACTTTATATTTTGTTTTTAAACTTGAATGCGGGCTACTATTTAGTCGTTTCTGTGCCCAAAATTGTAAGCTTTTGATGGTTGGTATTGTTGGTTTAAGTTATGTTAATACTTAGTATTGTTGGTTTAGATTATGTTAATTATTGGTATTATTTGCATTATTGTATTGTTATAGTTTGACAGGTGGTGTAGCTCAAAATTGAGCAGAATTCTGCCCAGTTTTACAAAAAATACCGACTGATTTCCGACAAAAACAGTCAGATAACTGCCCAGATTTTACCAAAAATTCCCAGATGTCAAACCGATTCGGTCGGAAATTTAAAAAAAATTAATATTAAACAGTTTACGATGGATTTAGTAGGAAATTAAATAAAAGTTATTTTTTAATTATTAATTTATGAACGATTCGGTCATAAATTATATATTTATATTATTTAATTTTAAATAAATAATTATTTTATTTATAATATTACAACTGATTCAGTCGGCAAATCCGACCACTTTGGTCGGAAATTTAAAAATATTTGGTCGTCTGACCTTTTGAAAGTTACGACCACTTTGGTCGAAAATCGCCGACGAATTCGATCGGAAAATACAATTGTTTTTCGACTGACCAATTTTGGTCGGAAAGCAGTCGGAAATTCGTCATTTCCGACAAACCGTTTTGGCGGTCGGAATTCTGCTGTTTTTCAGTAGTGCGATTTTCATATTTTTAGCTGAGAATTTGTAGCTATAGATGCATAATGTTGTAGTGAAATCAAAAAAAATGAAAAGAAAGAAAAAAAAAAAGAGTCAAAGATGTGTAGGCTAATAAATTTTTGGAGTTAAAGATCTAGTGTGTTTTGAAGAACTTCTGGAAGTGTTTTAATTACTTTTTACTTTTTATTTGGGCAGTGTCTAGCATGACTGATCATGTCCAACTCTCATCCTATAAATAATAACCAGTCGCTGCAAAATATATTCGGTTAAAGATTCCGGAGTTAAATTTTAGAGATAACTAACGCTTACCTATAATTATTCAATAGCACTAATAAAATAGTTTCAAATATTTTTCGAGTTATAAAAAAATAAGATTTTTATTTTAAACTACTTAACTAACAAATACTAAAGCTACAAAATAATCAACTAAAGAGAATAAGGTGTATTCATGAATAAAAAGTTTAGCATGGTAATTTCCTAATTATCGGAGTGAATGTCTAACGTGTTCACCGTAATGTCTTGGAAATATTCTCCATGGTCATGAGGTTGTGAGTTCGAGTCTCCCCAAGAGCAAGGTAGGAAGGATGCCGATGGTCTATTTGGAAACAGTCTCTCTACCCCAGGGTAGGGGTAAGGTCTGCAAATACACTACCATCCCCATACCCTAAGTGGGATTATACTGAATTGTTGTTGTTGTTGGTCATGAGTTCTCTCGTTACCGCAAGTATCTGTCGATCAAATGCTGTAATTTCCTAAAATTATTTTTTCGAACTAATTCAAGCTAACAACTTAGACAACTCTAAAGATCTTCAAAGCTTCGTTATCTTTAACCTCACTTTTAAATCCTAACAATCAATCTCTTAATTACTCAAAAGTGACATTGTTCAACATAATCATGTAATTACTATCAAGCAAAGTAAGATATAACGGTACAATTTGTAAAAATGTCATTATAGCAAAATATAGTTGAACAAATAAATTCTAATTAAAAAGGCTCAATTATTTAGAAATACAATCAAACAATTCACTAAATGATTGATTCGCATGACAGTCCTAGATGAGAAGTTTACTCATAATTGTTCTAAAACACAAAAACTATTATCAAAACCAATTTTCAATAGCACCAAAGAAAGAAAAGTACAAAAACTCTTCGATTTATTTTGTAGGGTGGACTTGAGGATCTTTCGAGCTTAAATTTGCTTCAACAATAGTGTTACTTACCTTCTCAGGTCGAGTATAACTGCTAAAAAATAGATTTAAACCCAATTATATGGCCATAAATATTGTCTGGAGAAAAATCTCCACAACTAAAATCGCGAGAATTTAAGCCTTTGTGGTTTGTGCTATGGAGCTGCCGCGCGCAAAATGGGTGAGAAAATTTTCAGTTCCAGTTTTTTCTTGCACTATGGAGCTGCCATGGGCTGTAACCAGTGGCGGAGCCACATTATAGGAAGGGGTGTCAAATCGCAGAAAAAATATGCTGTGTAGGTAGGTAAAAAAAAATTATATTTGTAATACCATGTATTGACTTCTCTTAATTTTCTAATATGTTTATTTTTATATATTTTGACGCCCCTTAATAGAAATTCTGGTTCCAGTCATTGTAAACTTCCACAAAACCCAAGCAAAAATTCGTCAAAGTCCCAATTGCGATGGAGACAACAACCCTCCTAAACGTTCCAACTTAATTATTTTTCAGCTAAAACTCGATCAAAATCATCTTGTCTATCACCAATGAATTTCTACGCAATAAGTGTTGGTCGAAGTGAAGTTTAATTTGTTTTGACGATTGACAAAGGAACTCAAGCATGAACCAAGTTCATCCACAACACAGACACGGGCAGATTCAAGCATAAGGGATGCACGTGAAGGAGATAAGCTTAAGTTGTTATATCTGATATCTCCTGATCGAAAAGGTTGCATAATTGATAAGGAGAAGGATTCCTTACTCAAAGTGAACACTATCCAAGATAAGGAAGGAGTTAGAAGTTGAAGTTAACTAGAACTCTTCCACCAAGAAAGAATATTGCATTGGAACTCTAATTATTACCTATTCTACTAACTCTATAAATTACAGGATGATCTCACAAGGCATTTTGCAAGCAATTCTTGTGTGATTCAAGTGTAGGAACCTGAAGTTACTTGAACCAGATAGAAGAACCAGTTCCAAGTGATTGTCTTTTATTCTAGTTTCATTATAGTATGTGTTTTCAGTTTGTACCTTTCAGCTTTATCAAGAAGCAGTTGTATTAGGTACACTGATTATTCAAGTTAGAGTTAACTTGAAGTTGTCGCAACAGTTAGAGGCTGGTTGTCACAACGGGATTAGAGGTAATCCTTAGGTTTACAAAGAGTTTTGTAAATATTGTTTTAGCTCAGTGATTTAGTAAAGTGTAGGGGAAAATCCTACTGAATAGTAGGTCGTGGTTTTTTCACCTTTTGAGTCGGGTAATATCCACAAAAAAATACATGTGTTCTTTACTTTCTGCATTTATTATTTTCGCAATAGTAGTTTAAGGAACACATAGAAGAACCATGTCCTTCTATAATCTGTGCATGCTGATCACGCCCAACTATGCCTTATAAAAAGGACAATGCGGTCGCTACAAATATAACCCAAGTATTACGCTCGGGGTTGAATCCTCAAAGAGTTAACCTATTAACTACTATCTTCAAACCCACTAACTCTTCAGAATCAGCTTCCCAAATATTCAAATCTCCGTTGAGTGTTCTTTAATAACTACTTTTGCAGAAAACTAAATAACTGTAAAATAAACTAAGTATGTTGTAAACAATAATGAGAAAGAACTAAGGTAATGATTTCCCCTATTGATGGANCGCAATTATAGATTCCTCTAATAATTTAGGAGTGGTGTTGTTCAACAATAACCTAAATATGCACTTTTTTCCAAGTTATGCACACTAAATAGGCACAGCTAATTGAGGATCTTATCAATTAACTACAACAAGCATGAAGTTGAACAAATAGAGATTAAACTAACAATTTGTATTCACACAAACCAGAAGTTCATCACCAAATAGGTTCCATCAAAACCTTAGACAAGAATTTAGCTACTCATAACTATGGGTAAATAAACTAAAATAGAATTCATCATAAAAATCAAAAGAAAAGAACAAAGATATTTGGAGAAACCTCTCACAATAGTTTCCCTTGCCAAGATAACCTAAAACTCAATACATGCCTCCTTTGGGCGAAGTCTAATGTTTTTATAGGGTTTAGGTCTAAAAATTCCGTTTTTACACTTTGACCCCTGAAGTTTCGTCGCCTGCCGCGGTTCTGCCGCGGTCGCGGTAGAACCGCGGCCAAACAGTGTCTCTGATTCTCTGAGATTCTGCGTCAGCCTTCCACTGCGGTTCTGCCGCGGTCATGGTAGAACCGAGGCAAAACAATGTTTTTGGCTCCTCAGGGCTGATATGACGTGACTTCAATGGGAATTTGCATATTTGGCCTCTTTTCTCCAGTATTGACTCCAAAAGTACTCCTTAGCCTTCCTTAGCCATTAATTACCTATAAATTATGAAAAATACTAATAAAAGTATTTTGTTATCATATTTATCATCAAACAACATAAGAAAGTGATTATTTAAGGAATGATTATAGTCAAATACACCTATTATCAACACCCCACACTTAAACTTTTGCTCGTCCTCGAGCAAACTATATCACATTTCTAGGCCTAACTTTTCACTGTATTGCCCCAATATATATATCACACTCGCTGTTATCAATGCTCAACCTAAGCAGTGCAACAATCCTAACTCAATTTGCAGATTCTCATGCCATGACACACTTTTGCTCACTCTAATTGCTCTAACAGACTTAAAGACTCACTTATTCTTCCTGAGTCACATGCGCTCACATCAACAAAATCTGAGAGAGGTTCCACACACATAAAATTCAACAACAAGGAACCATATATATAGAAAGAATTCACTCACTCTCAGCAAAGAGCATTCACATGCCACACAGATACACCACAAGCTTGCCCGTAGTGTAATACTCTACTAATCGAGCCATTCAGTCAAAGATCAAGAGGTCTTTATAGGTTGTAATGTAGGCTATGGGATAGGTAGGATATATTTGGATATAGTGACTAACCTCCCTAAGCACTTTTAATATAGACTTCCATTTATTTCACCTTTATGCTCAACCCAATCATTATTCCACATTATTATTCACCGGTGACCCCCACTTTTCTTTAGGTGTAACTGGCTTCTCTTTTTTTTTTAAAGATTAGTATACAATGCCAGTTCACCAATCTAACTATTCATTCTTGATTTCTCCCTACTACCCCACACTTTGACTTTTGCATATTCTTTAGTGATTCAAGTGCTTCTAGGAGGTACAGGTTCAAACATTTAGCTTATTCAAACACAGCTATTTAGATTGTTATAGGATTATCAAAAAACATGCTTCAGGCTCAAAGGGGTTCACTATGGTATTATGTACAGGTGGATTCACATTTTTATAGGGTTGTACAAAGAAATGCCTCTATCATCTCTAAAACTAAACGACTTCTATTTCGCTTTGCAAACACACGGGGCAAGTTCTAGGTATCATATGCAAGCACATAATGCAAGTAACTACTCACACACAATTAGCATGTAACTCATTCCGAAACAGTTTATCAACATAATCATACGAGTGTTCAAGCAAGAGAAGATGTGCAAAATTAAGGCATATATTATGAGTCTACAAACAAGTTTAGCCGTCACACTCTCAAGTTCTTTTTAGTTTGCAAGTGTGCATATCTGGGGTTACATTCTAACCTTCACCCCTCTAATCCTAAAGCTATAAAAGGAAAATCTACCTAACCCGGTTCAAGAAAAACCCTTGAAAAAGAACCGTGGTCAAAAGAAAAACCAAGAGGGAGATATTACACTACCTAAACGAAGAAAGTAAAAAACTTCTACTTGGACTATTTCCCTCAAGAGTACTGTCCAAGTAGTCCGTCATCAGGAAGAGTCCCCTAACTTTGTTTTAGGGTTTTATATTTTTTTCTTCATCATTTTTTATTTATTTTTTTAATTAATTCCGACTTTGACCCTCAAGAGACCCGTCGACAAGTGTCCGTCGTTGGGCCAAGTCAGCTAAATCTAATATAGACCTAAACAAATATATACAACACTCACTTCTACACAACATTACAACTATATATATTACAACATACAAACAGAGTAAGTCGCCCACCCCACACTTACGATTATGGCATGTCCCCATGTCATATAAGCAAAGTAAAGAGCATAAGGGTTAGAAGACTTCCCTGAGACTCAGTCAGAGTCGGAGACAGTGCTGGGGTCAACATGGCATGCTCTCCCCAGTGCACGAAACCAAGCCATGAACCGGCTTTCAGACCTGGACTGCCTCTGGGACATAGCATCCATCCTCGTGTGCAATCCGTCCACCGATGAGCGGAGATCCGCTACCTCTTCTTCCATCGACCGCAGTATAGGCCTGGTGGACTATGATCTGGATATGCCAGTCCCCGAATGAGTGTATCTCGTGGTCCGGCACTGTCAAGTGACCTCCTGGATGGAGCAAGCAGGACCGGGTCATCATCATCATCATCAATGTTAATTGTTGTTCTGACACCTCGGCCCATCCTAATTCCAGAGGCTTTGAATGGAGCTTTTGGTGGCGAATCTCCATCAGCTGGGAATGTGTGTGTATTCTTCATTAAGCACAATGTGGTTACCAATGAAGGGAAATAGAATCTCTTTGTCCGCAGTGGCCCCCGTAGTATCATCTCATCAACAATTACCCGTGCTGGATCAAACTCCTACTTAGTGACAAAACACCAAGTCAGTATTGCCTGGTTGAAATTTACATCTGTTGTATTGCTGGATGGCAGGAATCTGCTGCAGATAACAGTCAGCCAACATTTGGCCAAGTGAGTGAAGGAGCTAGAGTTAAGGGTGATTTGGTCCCTTATCCAAATTGGTCGCCCATCTATGCATAGTGCAGCTATCATAACCTCCCATGTGACATTTGGCCAATCATGATAATAGTCTATGTCACTGGTGAATGGAGGTAGCCTCAACACTTGACGAATTGTCTGAACTTTGGCACTGACTACTTTTCCACGAACAATCACCTCCCTATTCAAGTGGAATGAGCAATTGGCATAAAATTCTCGAACTAACATCTTGTTAA
Source organism: Nicotiana glauca (assembly GCA_026770625.1). Lineage (NCBI taxonomy): Eukaryota > Viridiplantae > Streptophyta > Magnoliopsida > Solanales > Solanaceae > Nicotiana > Nicotiana glauca. Next base: position 61,377 of record MU776426.1, read on the forward strand.
CAGGGGCGGGGTCAAGGAATAAGAATTCCATCCCCACCTCCTAATCTCATCATGCATATCCATCCTTTCAGCACGGAGGGCTACCCGGTCGATCGGAATCTCATGAAGAAAACTTTTTGTAGCTTTGGAATAGAAATCATCCTCAGCCAATTCTGATGCGAACCGGAACTCATCATAAGTAAGGCGCCTAGAAGGCCCTGCTGACTGCCTTGATCTTTTGGGAGCCATATGACCTGCAAAATCAAGCAAACTATCAAAATATGCCCTTAACAATGGCCAATCAGATGGTTACTCAGATTTCACCACCCGATCACACCAATTACACTCCCTCAATTCATTCATAACACTTCCACAATAGCTTCACAAATCTTTTTCTCTATCACTTCCGGCATAGTATACCCCACACTTACACCTTTCAATGTTAAACAGAAGTTACCACACCACCATCTACTATTACAACAATATTACCCATTCACTATAACAGCACCACCAAACAATTACATAACATACTCCATCAATTACAACACCCCAAACCTAAGTTGGGCATAAAATACCCAAA